>JAGFNQ010004347.1:0-77706 GCA_024364735.1 Boesenbergia rotunda
GCTTGCGTGCACATCCGAGGGACGATAGTCTGAGGAAGAGGACTTCAAGGGGCGAGCCAAGGGAGCAGACCTGAAGGCACATGTGAAGGAGAAGGTTCGGAGTGGCTGGAGCTGAGCTTTGAGGCAGGGCAGTCGACTGCCAAAACTCACAGAGAGTTTGCAGCTTCGGACCAGTCGACTGCCCTTGGGGCAGTCGACTGGTATACCCCGAAAACTAGCCGTTGGCTAGCAATTAATGCTAGGGCAGTCGACTGGTGCGGGGCTGGACAGACTGTGAGTCTGTCCTGTTCACCTATAAAAGGAGCACCTTTTTGCACGTGTACGGTACGGTTCCGTACAGTGTCGAAGTGTTGCTCGTCTGAAGAGTATTTTCCACTTCCTCTCTTGTATTCTACTGTATTTTGAAAAGAGGAAAATCGACTGTAAAGGTTTCTCCACCTCAAGGAGAGTTTTCGATAGTGAAAAGTGGTGCTCGCGGTGTGGATATTTGGACTAGTCACCCATCTGGGTGGATACCAAGTAAACGATAAGTGTTAGCATTGTACTTATTTTCATTTGCATATTATTTCCGCTGCGCTAACAAATTTATAGAGATCCAATTCGAAAAAGTGCTATTCACCCCCCTCTAGCACGCCAGAAACGATCCTTCAGCAGGTACCTGGAGTTGGAGGCAAGATAGGAGAGAAAATGGAAGACAAAATAACCTGGGAAAAGGATTCTCAGGCGCCTGATATGAATCAGGCACCCTGGGTGGTGGGCGCCTAGGGTTGTGGGTGTCCATCCTAGGCGCCCAACATATCAGGCACCTGAAGTTTACCAGGCGCCTGAATGCTATCCGGCGCCTAGGATGCAAGCCTTATCCCAGCGCCGCGTTCGTTGGTTTGGATCAGGTTTGACCACTTATGAGGCGCCTTAAAGGCTTCTAGGGAGCCCGAGAACCATGTATAAAAGGGGGTTCGACCCCTCACTTCAGAATGCCAAGTTTTCCATCTGCTTAATCATTCTAAGTGAAGCAAAACCACTAAGTCGATGCTCTGCGACCAAGGAGGCTCCAGGAGGAAGTGCGCTGCACTTCGGACTTCCGGATTGGCTGGATCTTTGTTTTTGTTGGTTTGCATTTAGTTTATAAATTTGTACTTATTTTATTATCATTTCTTTGATTGCACTTAAATTGTAAGACGGGTTTCTCCTCCTCCGGAAATTCCAGAAAGGAGACCATTAGTGGACTCACGCTCAGTACTTAGGCCTTCGACGTACTGACCATAGGGGTTGGGAACCAAGTAAATCCCGCGAGTTATGTAAGTACCCCTGGTTGATTTTGATGTGATCAACCGATTTAAGTTAGGTCCTGATATGTTTAATCCCTCTGCTAAGTGTGTAGGCGTTTAGGTACGGAGGAAGTTGAGCGTAAGACGTAGTGGACGAGAAGGATTGTGCGGGGAAGTGAGCCGATGGGCTTGGTACAATCCGAGGGACGCGGAAGCTGCGGAAGAGTACACAGGTGGATTGAGAAGGACGTACGTGACGCCCGAGGGACGGCAAACCAGGAGGAAGCACGCTCGAGGGACGAAAGGCTGGAGTCAGGTTCGGGTGAGGCTAACTCCGGTTGGCCGGAAATCACCCAGAAGATGAACCAAAAGACTGGTCAGTTTGACCATGTCAAACCAGGCGCTTGAAAAAAAAGAAAATTTAATTATTGCTAGGAGGACTCAAACTCTAGACCTCGGCAACATATGTTGCCATGGTTACCAGTTGGGATAGGAGTTAATGATACTGAGAGGTTGCCGATGATTCTACTTGAAGATGATAATATCGAAGTCTAAAGCAGATGATAAAGTCTTAAAGGATAAAACCTTATCCTTGAATCAGATTTAATGGATGCAGTTTAATTGTAACGCCCGACCTTATATCTACCCTAAAGGCGGGGTTACGGGTCCACACATTCATATCATGCAATCATATTAAACATGTATATCCAAACAAAACAGTTACAATACATGAACTAGTAATAAGCATGCTTATTGAACACTAAATTACCAAGCAAGGTTTTCCAATCAAATAATTCATTTATATCTACATGCATTTACAACCTAATATGGAAAGCATTTAACACACTATAGCATGAAATCTCAAGTAAGCATATAGCAAAGGTTATCTAGCCTTAGATACATGCAAAAGAGGCATATACAAAAGAAGCATTCATAAGGAATAGAAAATGGCAATTATCTAACATTTTACTTAGCATGCATATTACAATATTTAGACATTAATGATAGTATTAGCTAACATGGTTTAGGTTTCATATCTCTAACAGTAGAGTAGTCACAATCATCATACATTCAGAGTATAGCAATACAATTTCAATCTTTCATAGGAAGCAGTTAGATTCTAGACAAACTAAGGTAGATAGAATCTTTCATCCTTTCCCGAGCCATCACCACACACATCCTCCAACCTTCCCTCTGCCTCTTCCTTTAGTTCGAGTATTTCTTACCGCTATCTGCAGCATAAGAAAAATAACAGGAACTAGTAAGCAAAACATGCTTAGTAAGAATCCGGGCCTACTCGCAAAATCATATCGATACATCATATCATGTACACAGTAATCAAGATAGAACAAGATTATAAGCCCCATAAGCATCTCATCAAAGCATCATGCATCATAAGCATCTCATCAAAGCATCACGTCAAATATCTCTAAGTACTTTACAGAACAAGATCATCACATAATGAGAAAATATGTTTTTCAAAAGTTCCATAATGGTAAGTACTTCAAAATAACATATCATCATCCAGGGCCCAGTTGTTGTACCACATCATCATGCGCGTTCCCTAATAAATTGGGGTAGCGAGCCACCAATCTAATTAGAGCAGGACCCTTCCGTCCTACCAATGCCATGACCTTAACATGCTCATTGGATTTGTTTAACGACCCCCTTCCGAGTCGGGTACACAACTCTTCAAAGTAAAGTAATTTTATCATGCAATTACTCATATATGTATATGCCTAAAGGTACTCTTAATCACTTCTCAAAGGGACACACCACGCATTCGGGTGCTCTTGATCCCCTAGGGACACACCACGCATTCGGGTGCTCTTGATCCCAATTTTAATAGAGTAACCCTTTTTAGGCATATTATCAAACACATCATGTTCATATCATCAAGGTGCCCCATGGGCTATAAGGCATGCTTTTATACCTAACAAGATAGGTCACATAAATTATACACACATCACATATGTAGTAGCATGCTTCATGTTAACAATTGACCATGGTTTATACTTCAAATTGAGGTTAGATTCCACTAACCCTAACTTACAAGGGTGGCCGAATGGTGTAACATGGCTAGGCTAGGTTTTTGACATCCAACCTTCACACAAACATTCACACAAACATGTTATCTACACCACTAATCATGGGAACATATTAGGATATCAAGCAACACAAAAACTCTAGCCATTCTTCTCTTGGCCGAAACCTACACAAGGGGTAATCCTAGAATTTTGTACATAACACCATTAAGAAAACCCATACACATTTACATTAAGTTTTAAGGAATGTGTTCTTATAACCAAAGGGACCAAGGCCTCCCTCCAAGGGGGTGGCCGAAAGTCTCCCAAGGGGAAACCCTAGTGTTTTGTTCTCCCAAAAATTTGGAAACAACACCCATGGGTCTAAAATCCCTAAGGCACTAGCATGTATCAAAATTTGACAAAGAAAACTTCACTTGGACCTCTTACAAGGGGTTGGCCGAAACTTCCATTAGGGAAGTTCTTGTGAATTTTCAAAAGGATGAAACAAACATGCATTCAGTAACCATTATGCCACAGGCGAGAGGATACTTACATCCTAGCGCTGGAAATTCCTTTAGACCGTAGGGTACCCTACACTTGAAGGGTATGTGAAGATCTTTTTTTTTCTTCCAAACTTCTCTCTAGTCTTCCTTGGTCTTGGTAGGGAGTAATGGCTCTTAAACTTTCCTTCTTGAAATTGCCTTAGGTTTAGAATCCTTGGATGAAATTTTCGAAAATGGAAGAAAAGGAGAAGAAGATGGTTTTGGTTTTGGGAGAGTGAGGAAGAAGATAAAAAAAAGAGGAAGTTATCTCAACTCCCTTATTTATACTTCTCTCATGAAAAGACATGTCTCTTCACTCTTACCCACTTAACAAGCATGTTCCTTTCTCCTTCTACATGAAATATTGCTTGGTTCATTGGTTATGACATGGTGAGTGCAACTAGGAGGTCCAAGGTTCAATCCTTGCTTCCTCCACCTTGCACTTTCTTTTTAGCACCATTCATTTCCAAGCCCAATAAACCAAGCCCATCATGAAATTTCATAATATGAATAATATTTTATGAATTCAGAATATTTCATAATATCCCAAAAATATTATTTCATAATATTTTTAATATTCCATTTTCATGAATATAATATTTCATGCTAATATTTCATGATAATAATATTTCATGAATATAATATTTCATGCATATAATATTTCATGCATTCATAACATTTTATAGCATGTGATTGCATGAAATTTATATCATTTCATTATAACCGTTTTCATACATTGTCATGATTTTATATTGACAAATTTGGGGTGTTACAATCCTCCCTCTCTTATAGAAAGTTCGTCCCGAACTTTAAACAATTCCCCAGGTATTCAGGATTGTAAAAATTGGGGTGTTACATTAATCCCATCCAAGATCAACCATCCAGATTACATCTATGGATCAACGGCCAAGAGAAAATTCCTCAACAATCAACAATCCAGATTTATTCTCTTAGGCTATAAATAGGCTTAGAGTTTCAACCTTTTTAATCATTCAATAAATTCATTCTTGTAAACTCTCTAAAAGTCTAGCGTATTATTTTTGTAAGGCTTCTCCGCCACAAGAAGATTTTTATTGAGCGTCCATTGCCTTGGAAGCAACGATCTCAGTTGCGACCAAATTTCTTTTTTCAAAGACGAGTGCCTCCACTTTCATATTTTTTTTACCGTCTATTCACCCCCTCTAGCCGGTTCAACCTGATCCAACAAGTTAATCTTGTTGTGTTTGTGTTTATTTAATATTCCGTTGCATACTAACACTCTGATAGCAAGAACGAACGACAAAGATCCGCGAAAAGAAGCGAGTCAATATTCAACCCCCCCTCTATCGACGCCACAGATCCTACACCAAAGTGTTTGGAGATGGATTTGAGTCTCAATTCTTGGGTTTTGGCACATGCGGCTTGATTTTCATGCAAGAAATATGACATTGGAGTCATATTACATGAAAATTTGATTGTTGATAAATAGATGTCATATGAACCAATGCTAGGGATGCATTATGATTTGGTATGGGTAGATACATCAAGAGGAAGCCAAAACTAGGACTTTAGGTCAAGGTTCATTTGAAACATTTAGATAATTTTGGATTTTATGTAAATCTTGAGATTGGTAATAGATACATTTTTGAATATATTTTTTCAAAGTAGACACGGGTACCACAAACTTCTCCACAAAAATTTGAGAATTTTTAAAGAATTGTGAAATTATTGGCGCATTTCTGAAATTGAGTTCAAAAATTCTGAAAGACTGATATAAGGGTATCAGTCAACTAGTGCAGAGGACCAGTCAACTAGTAACAGGGCTTTCTAGAGTGAGAAAGCTTCTGTGAGATTTTTTGATAGGGATCAATCGATTGATACCTGTCTCAGTCGACTGATACATGCTAAAATTGTTTTCAGTATTCAAAAAGTGTCCAAATGATTATAAACATGTGTATAATCTTATGAGTGATTAATACACAATGTTTATTGTCATTAGGGGTTAAAGAATTCAATGATTGGGATATTGTTGGAATTCTTTTTGATGTATGGCAAAGGAAGAGAAGTGTTAGGTTTAAGTGGGAAACCAATATACCTTTGCAAGAAATCCTAGCTCAAGGGGAGCTTAGGTGAAAGGGGAACTTTGTTGCTCATGTATTGGCAAAGGGGGAGCCTTGTAATAGGTTCTTAAAAAACTCTTGGTAAGTCCAAGTGTAGGAGGAGCCTTGGATAGGTTTTAAAAAGCCCTTGGTATAAAATTCCTAACTCAATGGGGAGTTTAGGTGTTTGGGGGCTTGGTGATAGGATTCCATGCATTGGTTGCATTTGCATTGCATTAACAGTGTAAATTCAAGGTGTAGCCTTAACAATGTAAGTCCGGTTTATTAGCATTTGTATTTACTATATGTTTTTCTTAACTTAAACGTATTGTCAAATATAAAAAAAGGGAGATTGTTGAGACAATCTTGATAGTCTGGAGTGACCATGTGTTTTGATATTTGGGCAAAGGGTTTAAGTTAGGTTCACTCTTGTATTTGAAATGTGTATTTGAGTATGCAGGTTTTGCAGAATAGACATATGACTCAGCTTGATGATTTCGGATCTGATGAAGGATGGAGCATCCGAGAGACTGTGGATAAGATATCAACGATGAGCCGAGGGAAGCACACTTCAAGGCATACGCAAAGGATGACATGTGAAGATGAGTCGCGGGCTTGTATGCATTCGAGGGTCGAGAGCCAAAGCGAAGAAGACTTGAAGATAACAGGTCAAGACTGTAAAGAAGAATCAAGTAAGTCGTAAGGGTCCGAGTGCGAGTGAAATGTACTCGGGAAGGGAACCCCTAGATTTAGGATTTCACCAGTCGACTGGTATGAGATCAGTCGACTGGTTGAGGTCATAGAAAAATCAGTTGACTAATCTTTCTGTGCAGTCAACTAGTGTCGACTGAATTCAAATGTTGGACTGTAACGTTCAAATTCGGCTGGAGCAGTCGACTGGGGTTGACACCAGTCGATTGGTAACGAGCAGATCAGCATACGAGTTTTAATTAAGAGAACTCGGGAGGCCCAAGCTGACGAAATAGAGGTGGTTAACCCCTATTAGTAGTCTACCAAACTCAGGTGTGTGTGCAAGGTTGTGGCGAGGTTTCTTCGCCCACAAGGAGTGACACGAGCTAGCTGGAAGTTCTCCGAGGACTAATCCACCGACGGATAGAAATTGTCCACCTTACGGGCAGCCATGGAGTTGGAACGTCATCTCCGAACCACGTAAATCGACGTGTGTTTGTGGTTTGATTTTTTTTGTTATTATAGTTTATTTTGTATTCTATTGCATACTAACAAAGTGTAGGAAGAACCACAATTAGTGATTAATCAGTTATTTACCCCCTCTAGTCGGGTCCTAGACCTCTAACATACATGACCTACTAGGCTTACCTTTAGCTTGGGGTTAATTCCTCCATGACTTTACCACCTAAGGTCTAGAGATGACAATTTTTCCTGTGAATTCAAGACTCTGCGGGGAAAATCCGAAACGGAGCGAGTTTGGGGGACATTATCAGGCATAGGTTCAGGTTCGGAATTTTTTTTCAATTCACTATAGTAGATTGGGGGCGGGTATAGGGATGCTATCCTCATCCCCGAATCAGCCCCGATAGTCCCAATAATAATAATAATAATAATAATAAGTATTATTATTATAATATAAGTATATTTTATATAATTTTTCATAATATCTAAGTTAAATTTTAATAGCAAATCAATTTGAAACGAAGATCGGTAGAAAACTTCCGTGGAATCGAGTCAGTCATTCCAGGTTCGTTTACTACCTGCTTCAACATTTTTTTCCATCCAAAGTCTTTCTTCGAAATGGGGTGTGAATCTTTGGACGCTGGGCTTCTAGACTGTCCACTATGAGTGCTTCCCGATTTATCTTGATGACCGATAAAAAATTTCCGTGAAATCAAGTTGGTCATTTCAGATTTACCTGATCCAATATTTTTTTAATTTTTTCCATGCAAAGCCTTTGTAGCCGACCACCACCAGTATCTCGAGAGCTCCAATCTTGATGACTCATGGTTGGTTGGCACAATCAAGATCAGAAATATAACATCATAAAAATGAGAGGTTTGGTTGTGCATCTCCTATAGTTGTGGATTTGAGAAAAATATAGCTTTTAATGTTGAGTATGAGGGAAGTAAGTGTCCTCATCACGGCAACTGTTATAGGATATAAATTTATAATTAATCTAGAGTCTCATTTATCTATTGAATAGGTAGTTGCTAGCGAAACCTCAAGATATGGAAGTCAATTTGTATGAATGTGGATTTCTACTTTAAAGTAGTGGAGTTTTCTTGATTGTTTCGCTACACTTACCTTGAGCATAATTTAAATTTATGAATGTAGATGTTATGGAAAATAGAATTAATTCAAATCTTATTTCTACGCCTATTACTTGATTATTGCTTAAGATGTTGCTTGCCCTTTTATTCTTAGTTTCTTTGTATTTTGTTTGTTCTTATTTGAGATCCATAATAAATTGGATTACCTAATTAATTATGTTAACTAATAAAGTAAGAAACTAATTATATCAAAAGTTTAGCTCCACACTTTAGGAGTTACTCTAGCTAGCATTGATATTAATTAATAAAATAATAGATGCAATAATTATATTTAGAATTTTGATTCCGTCTTTTGAAAGAGACCCATTATCATTAGCATTAAATTATAAAGATAATAAATATAGTACTTGCAATATAAAGCTTCAGTTCACCCTCCAAATGAGCTACGTGATTATTTATAGTCTTGAACTTTAGACATGCTCGTAAGAAGTATTTTACTTCTCGAGTAAATTAATAAAGCAATGAGTGTAATCATTATTTTATAGAATTTCGGTTTTAAAGATATTGAATTATGGGTAAATTTTCCTAAACTCCCCACTTACTAAGTCAACTTTGCATGCAATCCCTACACAAATTTTTCTTTGCATGCAGTCCCTGATGGGATATTTGGTGAGTATTATTCGAAGAAAATTGAGTATAAAAGTTAGAAAATTGAGTATGGTAGGTTGCATCCACCACATCAATAATCCTGTACTCAATTTTCACTCTTTTATACTTAAGTTTCACTCTTTTATACTCAATTTTCACTGATGTATACTCAATTTTTACCCTTTTATACTCAAATCCATCAGGGAGTAAAAACAAAGAAAAACTTGTGTGAGGAGTGCATGTAAAGTTCAAAGGGCTATTGGGGAGTTTATGGCAATTTACCGTTGAATTATTTATGATAGATGAATAATTAAAATAACTCTATATAAATATAGAACATTTGTTCTATACTTTAAATGTGGCTTTTGAGTCTTTTCGTGCGTTCATGAGCATCAGCCAAATTAAGATGATTTTTCCTCACTAGATAGATTACAAAGTCGTTCACCTTATTCTTATGTGAGATATCTCACGAGATGAATTATAAGTCATTCATCTTACTTTTATGTGAGACACTTTTTGGGTGGATTGTTGGTCGTTTACCTTATATGTATGTGTTTGTATATGTGCATTCACATAATGTATTTTGTATTGGGTGGATTATGGGTCGTTCAGCCCATGTACATATAATACATCTCTTTCGGACGGATTGCAAGTTGTTCACCTGATCTATGTATGTATAGGTGCATATATACGATGCATTTTCATTATGAGTTGATTGCGAGTCGTTCACTCCTATATATGATGCATCTTCCTTCGTGAGTTGCAGGTCAATCACCTTTATATTTACATACTTCACGTGTTAGTATAATGTGTATTATAGGTCATTCACTTTTACTTATACGACGTATCCTTGTGGGTATATTATATGTGATTGACCCACTAAATAAATTATATTAAGTTGTCAGATAAAGTAAGATGATAATATGTGCTTACTCTTCTTTTCCTTTGATCTCCAGGTTAATTGATGAGATGTGTACATAACACTAGTGGAGTTATTTCATAAGTATACATGTAGTTAGTTCAGTTAGTTTTGGTTTATATTTTACTCTGACATTGTTCACACACGGAGAGTGAAGCTAGCATTGCGGCAAGCCTAGCTCGTATGGGATGTGACACCTCCGGACCCACTTGGACTTATCCTTACCTAACCACTAGTTAGGATTAGTCACTTGGTAGATTTCACACCTACCTAACTTCTAGTTTGGAGCTAGTTATTAGTAGAATTCACATCTGTCTAACCTCCAGTTAGGACTTTCCCTTGCCCAATCCTTTCAACCATGACTTCCTTGAATTCCTTCCGACCAGAACCTCATTGCCCAATCCTTCCGAACAGAACCTCCTTGCCCACAAGTCATCCAATGATTAAACCTCTTTTTTCTAAATATCAAGTTCTGTTTGGATTACCATTAGTCAACCTGACTAGTCTTAAACACATTGCCAAATATTGAAACCCTGGAGTTTGACTGTACCAACACATGGGATGGAAAAGGAAGCATAATGGAAGGAAGTGACAAGAAGGACTCAGACACAAAATATCTGCTATAGTCCATGAGGATTGCCTGCTAGAATATCAAGACTTCCACAAGCTCCTGAAACAGAAGGGGGTTTAGGACCTCCTTTATAGAAGACGAATTGCAATCCTAGGGCTCTTGGATACAAAGCTATCTGAAGATGATGCAAAACACTACCTCAATGGTTTCCAAGTATGGGAATTGGACATAGTTTTTAATTCACTAATTGGGAACGTATATTGCTACTTTGGAGGATAGATTTGCTGGAGCTAGACGTCTTATGGACTGAGGAATAGCTATATTCATTGTCGTATCACATGCAAAATTATAGGAAGAAGCATCCTAGTTACTTTATATATGGGCTACATAGTATCGTGACATGGATGTTGGTGCTTGGATGGCTAGAGAGGGGGGGGTGAATGTAGTCAGACACTAACACTTAGCTACTTTGACGTTTTCTGCACTTAAGGTTAGGCAACGGAAGACAAGATGCATAAACAGAAATGAAGAACAGAAATCAAAACAAAGGAAACAAACCAGACGACACAGCGATGTACAAGGTTCAGGGATAACTTGCCTCTACTCCTTGGCGTGCCCGTGAGGTGGGTGATCCCTTGATCGTCGGCAGATCAAGCCCCGGTGAACCCGGATATAGTGAAGTCTCCTTCTCGGTGGAGAAACCTCTCCACAAATCTCACGGATGATTGAACTTCAGTACAAGAGATCACACAAGAAGGAACGCTCACAAGAAACACTCAAGCAAGAACACTTAAGCACAAAGCAACAGAGAGCACAAGCACAGCCCAGTCAAACTCCTCAAGTTTCTGTCTGTTCACGCCTTGTTCCGCTCCTCTGCTTCCAGCTTTGTCTTAAGCTTCTGCTCAACGTCGCTAGGCTCCATCAGCACCACTGAGCCACAACCTGACCCCCTTACTCCCTAAGCGCTCAGTCCACTGAAGACCTCTTCAGCTGAGCCTCCGTCAGTTGCCGGCCGCACCTTCGTCAGTTGCCAGCCGCGCCAGACGCCCATTGAGACCTGAGAAGAGAAAAGAGTCAAACATGCTCCATGGAACGCCCCCAGTTGACTCTCCTCCATTGTTTGAATCACCTGCACACTTATCAGGAGCTTAGCAAAGCATATCAAACATAATCGGTAAGTATCAGAGAAAAACAGAAGTGTTCAGAGCGCGATCAGAAATCTGACAGCGTATTTTGAATTAAAGTTCAGCTTCTGATCGGTCACCAGACCGATTAGAGAGGACCTTGATCGGTCACCGAACCGATCAGGTATAGTCCTGACTGATCAGGCTCCAGTCTGATCGGTCCACAGTGAGAAACTGGAAATCGTGACTTCTAATGATCGGTCACCAGATCAATCACCAGATCGGTCACCAGACCGATCCACAGCAGTGCTGGGATTCCCAGCCTTCGCAGCCAAACCTCACTGATCGGTCACCAGACCGATCAGGTTGTGCCTTGATCGGTCTGGAGACCGAACAGGGCACTCCCTGACCGATCAGGCTCCAGCACGATCGATCATAATGAGGAACTCGCGATGTTTGATCGTTCACCAGAACGATCAGGAAGTCTCCCTGATTGGTCACCAGACCGATCAGGAGCCACACAGAAGCAATCCAAGGGTTCTCTGTTCTCTCCCTGATCGGTCCCCAGACCGATCAGCCTTCTCTAGATCGGTCACCAGACCGATCCACAAAGGGAGTTCGTGCCAACTTCCCTGATCGGTCACCAGACCGATCCAGAGACTTCCAATTCCACCCTAAGTCAAGAAAACGAGCTCCCAGCCTTCTCTGACTCGTGCTCAGTCCCCCAGACCAAGACTCCGTGCCCAACTTCACTCACTGGAACTTCATTCAACCTAGCTTCACTCACTAGGACATGGCTTCACTCACCAGAGTTTCGGCCACCCAGCTTCACTCACCGGGACCCGACTTCACTCACCGGGATTTCATTCACCTGGCTTCACTCACCAGGACCCGGCTTCACTCACTAGGACTTGTCTTCACTCACCGGAATTTCAGTCACCTGGCTTCACTCACCAGGACCCGGCTTCACTCACCAGGACCCGGCTTCACTCACCGGGATTTCATTCACTTGGCTTCACTCACTAGGACCCGGCTTCATTCACCGGGATTTCGGTCACCTGGCTTCACTCACCAGGACCCGGCTTTATTCACCGGGATTTCATTCAACCTGGCTTCACTCACCAGGAGTTCAATCCCTTCGTTCCCAGTCCCCGACCAGGACTTAATCCAAATTCACTCAACCAAACTTAAATCGGTGTCAACACCAAAACAACAATCGGGCCAGACTGCATCAACAATCTCTCCCTTTTTGTTGTTTGACAACCTGATTTAAGTTTAGGTATTAATGATCAATTGAATTTCAATTTAATTATCGTAAGGGAATCAAGATCCTCCCCCTACAATGATGAACCCTAAACTTAATCAAACATTCTCTCCCCCTGTGTTAAACATTGAAAAGGGTATGGTTATTATGTTTAAATATACCTCCCCCTTAACTGAGGGTCTCTCACCAAACCCATAATGATCAAAGGATAATTTTTGAATCGCATATGAGAGGCATATACCATAAATGTATCATGGCAACAATGTATATGCATCATACTATAATAAATGTGAATTGCACATAAAAACATATACAGAATAATATCATGGTCAAACATGTACATGTCTCATATGACTAGTAGTAATGCAGCTTCATCAGACTGATAATTGATATAGAGAAATTTCTGATTTATCTATGAACGATCAGTTTTCAGAAAAATTTGTAATTCTGATTCGTTCGTATCAGACTGCATTAACAATTGAAATTCAATAACAGGGGTGTAGACTTTATCGACATTCGATATTTTAGAAAAATTTCTGAACCATGGTTTTGGTTTCTTGATTGAAAATTATTCCTCATCAAGAGATCAAGGAACAAGAGACGTGATTCAAACAAACCGTTCATATGAATTTCAAAATTTTCAACACGGGTTTGTATCGAATCAGTATTACATTTGCTCCAAGTATGATTAGGATGTTCCAATTATAATTGATTTGTATCAGATTTGTGTGATAAAGGTGATCCAACTGAGGAGCAGTCTTACACCATTTGGAATGATTTGGAAGTTCCCTGATTAGCATTGATCTGATCGGTCACCAGACCGATCAGAATGATCCCTGATCGGTCACCAGACCGATCAGGGTGAGTCCTGATCGGTCAGTGGACCGATCATGTCTGATACAGAAAGTTTTCTAAAATTGTTATGTTTCAGAACCAGGTCTGTTTCAACTTTTAATCACCCTAATCCCTAATACAATCAAATTTACTTCCTAAAAGAGTACCATTAACCACAATTCATTTTCCTTAACCAAAAATGTGTTTTCCCATGTCATCAAAGAAAATCGTTTCCTTGTGATTTAAGATTTTTTTTTTCAAAATCAACTTGTATCCATTTAGGTATTATCAAAGAAAGCATTATCAAAGAACACATTTTCCCAAGTCATTAAGCTCATGTTCTTGTCTATCAAGGCCTTATGAGTGATCAGTTCAAATAAACCAATGAGGAAGTTGTAATGTATTCATCTTGTCCTTAAACGAAATTTTCATGCCATAGATTAATATTAACAACACATACATCAAAGTCATGGCATACTCAACTAGGTTCATCTCCAAAATATTAAGAAAAAACTTAAGACTAAACCTTAAGCTCATGTTCTTGTCTATTGATGTCTTATCATTACAAAATATGTATGATATTTTCCATAGCATGCATTCATGTTGTATAACACATACAAGAAAATAAACTCCTTACGCTTGAGATAAGGCATATAACTTGCAGGAAAACATAAATTGCAACAAGAAAACTCATTAACCTAAGCAATCCATGACAAGAGCAAGTTATGTGTTACTCTAAACCATCCATGTGAAAAAATTTCAACACTTGTTGGTCCATTTTGGAACTAGTGTAACCTTGTGCATGGATAACAATTTTCTTGCTGCTCACAAATAAAAAAAATCTACATTGTGTAGGAAATTCAAATTTTCCATTGAGTTAAATCTAATCATCTAAATTGTCAAAGAAAACCCTTTCTCATGAGTAGTACATGGTCATTCATTAATTTGAAAAAATGGTGAGCACATTCCTAACTAGGAATGACTATATGTTTGGAGCACCAAATATCAACCACCCATGTTGATAGATGTTCTCCCTCAATCAAAGCTATACAATTCGAAAAATAGAGGTTTTAGGTACCCAAATTTTGGGACCTAAAGCATCAACAATGAAGGACTTAGGCACCCATGCCTTAGTCAATTTCTTTCTAGCTCTTTGAATTCTAGAATCATTTGGCCTAAAATGAGTTCTTGACATTAATGATACAAAGGTTGGTTCTTTAGGTCGGTAACCTATACCGGCCTTGTTGTAAACCGCCTTTTGGGAACTTAGTACCATGTCTAAAGTTTTAGAGCTAATTGAAAACTTCTCAAGAATATTCTTGAGATTTTCAATTTCGCTCTTTAAATCCTTATTTTCATTCTCAAGGGTCTTAACATGCAAGTCATCAACATCATAATCCTTAGGTGTTTTCAATTCCTCTACTTCTAATCTTAATGACTTAACCTTGTTTTTAGACTTTTTGAGCATGTTTGTCAAGCAAGATATTGTTCTATGGCATTTATCTAATTCTGGAGAGATTACCTCTTCATCATCCGAAGATGATGAAAGCGCGGTTGTGGACTCACTCGATTCGGTATCACTCACCTTGGTTGACTCTTCTAAGGACACTAGAAGATTACCTCTTCATCCTCCTCCTTTTCCTTCTTCTTTTTCTTGTCACCTGCAGCAAAATCAACCCCTTTCTCCTTGGGGCTTTGGTTAGAGATCTCATGTAGTTCCATTTCACAAAAAAAATCTTCTAACTTGACAAAAGAAAGATCCTTGGATACCTTGTAAGCATCCACCATGGATGACCACAAAGCATTCCTCGGAAATGATTTAAGGACATACCTTACAAGATCTCGGGTTTTCACCTTTTCATTGATGGAATGCAAGCCGTTGAGGATCTCTTTGAATCTTCCATGGAGTTGACTTACCTTTTCATTTTCTTCCATGGAAAGGTTTTGAAGTTGGCTGAGAAGGAGGTCCTTCTTGGCTGTCCGGGTTTCATGAGTGCCTTCATGGAGCTCACTGAGTTTGTTCCATAGGTCTTTGGCAGAGGTGAAGGGGCCAACCTTGATTAGCTGCTCTTTGTTCATTCCACATTGCAAGGTGACAACAGCTTTGGCATTGACTTCCCCCTTTTTGATTTGCTCAGCCGACCACCTTAAAAACTCAAGCTCTTTTCCCTCATGATCCTTTGGAGGGGAGAAACCTTCCTTGACTGAGAACCACATGCTCATGTTTGTCTTCAAGTAAAATTCCATTCTTGACCTCCAATATGAAAAATCAGTGCCGTCGAGGAATGGAGGTCTGTTTGTACTGAAGCCTTCTCCTCCCATGGCCATCTTGTTGACTTTCGGATGTTAAGCCGTTTGAGCAGAGCCCCAAGCTCTGATACCACTTGTTGGTGCTTGGATGGCTAGAGAGGGGGGTGAATGTAGCCAGACACTAACACTTAGCTACTTTGACGTTTTTAGCACTTAAGGTTAGGCAGCGGAAGACAAGATGCAAAAATAGAAATGAAGAACAGAAATCAAAACAAAGGAAGCAAACCAGACGACACAGCGATGTACAAGGTTCGGGGATAACTTGCCCCTACTCCTTGGCGTGCCCGTGAGGTGGGCGATCCCTTGATCGTCGACAAATCAAGCCCCGGTGAACCCGGATATAGTGAAGCCTCCTTCTCGGTGGAGAAACCTCTCCACAAATCTCACGGATGATTAAACTTTAGTACAAGAGATCACACAAGAAGTAACGGTCACAAGAAACACTTAAGCATAAAGCAACAGAGAGCACAAGCACAACCCAGCCAAACTCCTCAAGTTTCTGTCTGTTCACGCCTTGTTCCGCTCCTCTGCTTCCAGCTTTGTCTTAATCTTCTGCTTAGCGTCGCTAGGCTCCATCAGCACCACTGAGCCATAGCCTGACCCCCTGACTCCATGAGCGCTCAGTCCACTGAAGACCTCTTCAGCTGAGCCTCCGTCAGTTGCCAGTCGCGCCTTCGTCAGTTGCCAGCCGCGCTAGACGCCCGTTGAGACCTGAGAAGAGAAAAGAGCCAAACCTGCTCCATGGAAAGCCCCCAGTTGGCTCTCCTCCATTGTTTGAATCACATGCACACTTATCAGGAGCTTAGCAAAGCATATCAAATATAATCGATAAGTATCAGAGAAAAACAGAAGTGTTCAGAGCGCGATCAGAAATCTGACAGCGCGTTTTGAATTAAAGTTCAGCTTCTGATCGGTCACCAGACCGATCAGAGAGGACCCTGATCAGTCACCGGAGCGATCAGGTATAGTCCTGACCGATCAGGCTCCAGCCTAATCGGTCCACAGTGAGAAATTGGAAATCGTGACTTCTAGTAATCGGTCACCAGATCGATCACCAAATCGGTCACCAGACCGATCCACAGCAGTGCTAGGATTCCCAGCATTCGCAGCCAAACCTCACTCATCGGTCACCAGACCGATCAGGGCACTCCCTGACCGATCAGGCTCCAGCCTGATTGATCATAATGAGGAACTCACGATGTTTGATCGATCACCAGAACGATCAGGAAGTCTCCCTGATCGGTCACCAGACCGATCAGGAGCCACATAGAAGCAAACCAAGGGTTCTCTGTTCTCTCCCTGATCGGTCCCCAGACCGATCAGCCTTCTCTGGATCGGTCACCAGACCGATCCACAAAGGGAGTTCGTGCCAACTTCCCTGATCGGTCACCAGGCCGATCCAGAGACTTCCAATTCCACCCTAAGACAAGAGAACGGGCTCCCAGCCTTCTCTAACTCGTGCTCAGTCCCCCGGACCAAGACTCCGTGCCCAGCTTCACTCACTGGGACTTCATTCAACCTAGCTTCACTCACTAGGACTTGGCTTCACTCACCAGGGTTTCGGCTACCCAGCTTCACTCACCGGGATTTCAATCAACCTAGCTTCACTCGTTAGGACCTGGCTTTACTCACCAGGGTTTTGGTCACCCGGCTTCACTCACCGGGACTCGGCTTCACTCACCAAGATTTCATTCACCTGGCTTCACTCACCAGGACCCGGCTTCACTCACCAGGATTTCAGTCACCTGGCTTCACTCACCGGGATCCAGCTTCACTCACTGGGATTTCATTCACCTGGCTTCACTCACCAGGACCCGGCTTCACTCATCGGGATTTCATTCACCTGGCTTCACTCACCAGGACCCGGCTTCACTCACCGGGATTTCGATCACCTAGCTTCACTCACCAGGACCCGACTTCACTCACCAGGATTTCATTCAACCTCGCTTCACTCACCAGGAGTTCAATCCCTTCGTGCCCAGTCCCCGACCATGACTTAATCCAAATTCACTTAACCAAACTTAAATCGGTGTCAACACCAAAACAACAATCGAGCCAGACTGCATCAACAATGGAGGCCACTATGAACTGCTCTCGGAGATTTTGGAGGTGCAATTAGTGATTCTTAGATGGTGCTTGGGAATTTCAATTCATTGATGATAGCCCAGGAGCATAAAGGAGGCATGGAATAACCCACTTGTTAGTAAAATGAGAGAAGTGTCCAAAGGCAATCGCCTTATGATTGTAATCATTTACTTTAATAAATGAAAATTCACGATTTGAGTATACATGATTGTGTATTTGATTGGGATCTTAAACTCATTTACTGAATGTCCGCAATACAATTCACAGCATGAGAGAATTTATGATGGAATCACAACTAATGATTATCTCTACATGTGCAATTGTGAAGTATTGAAAATATCCCTAGTCGATGAATTAATAAATACGGACACTGTCAATTCTGTTGAGATTAGCATGGGTTATTCTCTAATCAGCTGATTCTCATTGGCTGGTGACATTGGGATGTCCGGAGATAAACATGGATGCTAGTTAAGGGAACTAGTTCATTGGAGTGACTAGCTGTAAAACTTCATATGGTAATCTACATATAGATATGTCAATGAAAGTTCTTACTGCAGCTTAAGTGGGATGTTCCTTTAACTTGCGGTGTTCAAGTCATCTTGGTCATGGAGACTTATACTTTAACATGTTAAGCAAGCATCTCCAAGGAGGTGTGGACCCAGGATGGTTGGGTATAAGCCGAAGTGCCCGAAGATGTTTGAACAGCCTACAAAGGGTTCACCACTCCTTGCGAGGAGATGTATACCCAAGGCCTATCGTCGGATTGTTACTCAAAGCCTCTGGCCAGAGCATGACATGTTTAGAGTATGAGTCTCTTAAATACATGAGAGTAATTAGAAATCCAAAGGACGAGAGAACATTACTTGGGCTAGGTGTGACGTAGTCAGCCTAGTGGGGACTGACACACATAGACCGTGTCCTGAACCAAGTGAGTATAAGATGGTGAAGGGAATGAGGCACGATTCATTAGAGCTGCTGAAGGGTTTCAGAATAATTTCTGAGGTCAACCGTTGGTCTTTCGATTAATTGGGGGTCATGATGTACTACTAGGTGCCACTCATGATCATTCTATAATTGGATGATTATAGACGGCCAACATAAATCGAAAGCCTATTTAGTCACACGCACTACGAGTAATCCGAGGGATTTAAAATGAGTTGAAAATTGGATTTTCCAATCAAGAGAAATAAGTCGAATCTGAATTTATCAGAGGCGCATGGGAAGCTTAAAATGGCTAAGTCTTTTGAAGGCTTATTGGGCGAATTAAATGAGTTTAATTCGCGAGGGTTTGGCTTGATGTGGCCGGCCAAAGAGGGTGCCCACCCTCCTTGGTTTGGCCGGCCACCACATGGAGAGAAACCAATTTATTTGGTTTAAATTATAAAATAAATCAAGTGCGATTTGTTTTATAAAATTATGGATAAATAAATTTATATAAAGAGATTTATGTAAAGAAATTTATATAAAGGAATTTATAGAAATTTATTCTTTTTGTGGAAATTAAAATGAACCATGGATTGGTTTAATTTTATTTATAAAATCAATTATGAATTGATTTTTCCATGATAAGAAAAATTTATATAATAAATTTTTTATAAATTTTATTCCATAATAAAAGGAGAGATGAGTTTGTTTTATTATAAATTTAGTTATAATAAAACTTAGCATAACGAAATAATTCATAAGAAAATTTATAGAATAAATTTCTTATGAAAATTTATTCCGTTAAGAGGAGACTTGGCGATGGAGAGGCTACTATATAAAGGAACCAAGGCAAACCTTGAATTCCAATTAATCAAGAGATTAAGAAGTTCTCTCTCTCTCATTCTCTCCCTCTCTCTCTCTAGGGTCGGCGCCCACCCTTTCTCTCTCTAGGGCCGGCGCCCCTTCTCTCTCTAGGGCCGGCACCCCTTTCTCCCTCTAGGGTCGGCGCCACCTCCCTAGCCGTGAGCCACCACCAAGACGAAGCGGGTCGCGACTCCATCCTTCCTTCACGGAATCTTGATTCTGTTACTTGGTGGTTAGTTTCCATATCTCTTTCTTGATATTCTAGTTGTGCCTTTGGAGAATCTAGTAGTTCTTGTCGGCACAAAACTCGTGGCTTTGCGAAGTCATCCCGAAGAGAACTCGGCGTGGACGCGAATAGAGGCGAAGCTTCCAAGGAACGCTACGGTTGGATCTCGTCCCTTTCATCGAGTTACGCGAGGTACAAAGTAAATTAGTTTACTTTTCTGGAAAATTTTAATTTATGATCATGTCCACACATCATAAGGTCGCATGCTAGATACGTGGTTAAAAATAATTTGAGAAATTATTTATGCTAATTCTTCCGCTGCACGTAAATATTTTAAAATTTACGAACCCGTATCCTTGTCAACATGCACCCGGTCCCAACAGTGGTATCAGAGCCGGTTAGTGTTCGACATAATCATATAATTGTTTTGCAGAAAACTTTATCATGATCACAATTTTGGAAAATTTTCTGATTATGGAAACTTTCCAATTATGATAAATTTTAGATTTAGGAATTTCAAAGTTTGGAAATCCTCATGAAATTTCGCAAACTTTTGAAATATCCTAGTTTCAGAAATTTTATGATAATTGTGAAAACTTCTCATTTTTGGAAACTTTCCAATTTTGGAAATTTCCTATTTTGGAAATTTTCCAACTTTGAAAATATGTAAGTTTTCTTTGTACTAGAAACTTACAAATATTCTGAAAACCTATTATGAAATCTCGCAATTTTGGATACTTTCTTTCAAAAAAGTCTAGACAAATTTATGGATCATTAATTGACAATTTAAATTCGAATTGGTTTTAAATTATTAACAAAATTCTTTATTTTGAATTGAGCCTCGGGGAGCCGTCCAATTTAAAGTTAGTTGTTGTAATTTAATTTCCCATTTTGAATAAAATTGTCATGTTTAATTTGGTTACGCCTCGGGGAGCGGACCAAATTGGATTTACGACAAATTACTTTTCTTTGGGTATCTGAGCCTCGGGGAGCCACCCTTAGAAAACAATTTATTGTAATTAATTAATCCATGAATAAAATATGCGATCAATCCTTGGAAGTTTGATATAAGAGGTGATGCTCTTATATATTGTTGTCTCCAAAATTAATTAGGAAAATGGTTTCCTATAGAGTTTTCTTAAATGAGATTTTCATGAAAATAATATGTGGTTGAATTAAGAGAATCTCTCTCTTAATTTAATAAGATTTGATTTAGAGAAATCAAAATCTTAAACATATTATTTCCGAAATTGATTATGACAATTTAGGAAATTGTTTCCCAAAACAATTCCTTGAATAAAGTATGAAATTAGAATTAGGAAATCCGATTCCTAATTCAATTAATGAGACTTGATAAATTAAGTCACATACATACTTTATTAAGGAAATCGTTAGTCATGACATAATTATATGTCATGAAAAGAAAGGATGAGACCCAAAACCCCTTACAAAATATTAAGGCTAACACCTTCCATTAATATGGTTAGAACCGGAGTTTTCTTTCTCGTTTGGGTTGATGGACACATCCATGCCCGGCTTGAACCTCAACATGTTCAAACCATGGAAATAGTTTATGAATAATATAGTTCGAGTCAGAGGTCAATCCTTAGTTTTGGTTGTTGGACACATCCAAGCCTGACTAAACGGTTGAATGAACTCCAACCATATTAAAACTATTTCTTGATTAATGGGTCAGCCTTAAGCTTGGAGCATCGATTTGTTGTGCCACAGCCAAGATCGATGTAAAGAGAGGTGCAGTTGGGTGCTCTGTATATGTTGCATACTTGTTAATGAGTTAACAACCCAATGATTTCTGCAAATATTCAATTAGTTGATAGCATAAAGTGATAGTTACATATATGTGATATGTAATCGGTATAATTACCTACTTTCATAGCTAAGAATAACTTGATGGTCACAGCCATGGTTATTCTTATCTATGGTTGGATATCAACCTATTTGGAGGTGTTCCTACGATCTCCCGAATTGATAAAAAGGGTTATTCAATTTGAAAATAAATAGGATTTTATTAATGTATGTTGATACATACTTTATCATCTTCTCACATAAGCTCAATTTGTATTTCTAGGTTAATCACTCGATCATGTCTTCTCTGAATTTGCGTTCCATTTTGGACACCAATAAACTAACTGGGCCAAACTTCATGGACTGGCTTCGAAACCTGAGGATAGTCCTCAAGGCAGAGAAGCTTGCTTATATCATTGAAGATCAACTTCCCAACCGTCCTCCAGAGGGTGCAACTCCAGACCAGTTAGTGGCCTATCAGAAACATGTGACCGATTCTGAACATGCGAGTTGCATCATGCTAGCCTCTATGGTACCTGAGCTGCAAAAGCAGCATGAGCATATGGATGCTTATACCATCATCTTCCATCTTTATGAGTTGTTTGAAGAGCAGGCGAGATCCGAAAGGTTTGAAGTCTCCAGACTCCTCTTCACCTCTAGGATGCAGGAAGGCACTTCTGCCTCACAGTTTGTGTTAAAGATGTTGGGGTACATTGAGCGACTGAGCACACTCGGTTTTGCAATGGATCATGAACTAAGTATTGACTTAATTCTGCATTGTTTTCCCAAAAGTTATTCACAATTTGTGATGAACTATCGGATGAACAAGATGGAGACTACCATTTCTGAGTTGCTCAACCTGCTGAAGACTGTAGAGCCTTCTGTAAAGCAGGATCAGAAGACGATACTGTTAGTTGGTTCCTCGAAGAAAGGTTCTAAGAGGAAGGCCAAAGAACAGAATAAAGGAAAGAAGAAAAAGGACCAAAAAGACTGAAAAAACACCAAAAGGAACTTGCCATCATTGTGGCAAGGAGGGTCACTGGCGAAGAAACTGCAAGGTTTTATCTTGAGTCCTTGAAGAAGAAGGCATCCGATGCCCCATCCTCTTCAGGTATCTTCGTTATTGAATGTCACTCTATTTCCTCAAATACCTGGGTACTTGATACTGGGTGTAGCTCTCATATATGTAATGACATACAGGGGCTAAGGAATAGAAGAAAGACTCGTCAAAGGGAGAAGCGAATTTGCGAGTTGGAAATGGAGCAAAGATTGCTGCTGTTGCCATCGGAACATATTTGCTAAAGCTCCCTACTGGACGTGTCTTAGAATTGGATAATTGTTATTTTGTNACTAGGTGTCTCTGTAATGTCTATTGGAGTTTCTTGAACTTCATCAAGTTCAATGCCACTCCCACTGTTTTCTTGTAAAAGAAATTCTTTTTCCAGAAATACAGCATGCCTTGAAACAAACACCTTTTGTTCCAAGGGATGATAGAATTGGTAACCCTTCGTTTCCTTAGGGTATCCAATAAATAGACATTTATCAGACTTAGCATCCAATTTGTCTGATACAGTCCGCTTCACATAAGCAGGACAACCCCATATCTTAAGGTGAGTTAAGTGAGGTTTCTTACTATTCCATGTCTCATATGGAGTAGTAGAGACTACCTTGGTCGGGACTCTGTTTAGCAAGTAAACAGCTGTCTTAAGTGCATAGCCCCAAAAGGATTTTGGAAGAGTTGCATGATTCATCATCGACCTAACCATGTCCATCAAGGTTCGGTTGCGCCTCTCAGATACACCATTATGCTGTGGTGTATACGGCGGAGTCCATTGGGACAATATCCCATTGTCCCTAAGATAATCTTGAAACTCTTGACTTAAGTATTCACCACCCCGATCGGATCGAAGTATCTTAATACTTTTGCCAAGCTGTTTCTCTACTTCATTTCTGAACTCTTTGAATTTCTCAAAAGCTTCAGATTTGTGTTTCATCAAGAACACATACCCGAATCGTGAGTGATCATCGATAAAGGTGATGAAGTAGCTATAGCCTCCTTGTGCAAGAGTTGACATTGGTCCACATACATCAGTATGTATTAGACCAAGCAATTCTCCCACTGGATTACCTTTTCCGAAAAGGGTAATTTGGTCATCTTGCCTTTTAAGCATGATTCGCATGTATCAAATGAACCGGGTTCAAATGATTCCAAAATTCCACATCGGTGTAATTCGGTCATGCGTTTCTTACTTACATGGCCAAGACGGCAATGCCAAGTGTAGGAGTCTATTCGATTATCTATTCGAGCACGTTTGTTGCTAACTTCGATATTGAAAACGTCACCGGATAAATCTAACGTGTAGATACCATTGCACAAAGTTCCATTCCCATAAAGAACGCCATTTAAAGTTATGTAACAACAATTGTTACTAAAAGTTAAATGATAACCCTTTTCATTCAAACATGAAATAGATACAATGTTCTTTATTAATGAAGGAACGAAATAACAATTATCCAATTCTAAGACACGTCCAGTAGGGAGCTTCAGCAAATATGTTCCGATGGCAATAGCAGCAATCTTTGCTCCATTTCTAACTCGCAAATTCGCTTCTCCTTCGACGAGTCTTCTTCTATTCCTTAGCCCCTGTATGTCATTACATATATGTGAGCTACACCCAGTATCAAGTACCCAGGTGTTTGAGGAAATAGAGTGACATTCAATAACGAAGATACTTGAAGAGGATGGGGCATTGGATGCCTTCTCTTTCAAGGACTCAAGATAAACCTTGCAGTTTCTTCGCCAGTGACCCTCCTTGCCATAGTGATGGCAAGTGCCTTTTAGTGTATTTTCAGTCTTTTTGGCCTTTTTCTTCTTTCCCTTATTCTGTTCTTTGGCCTTCCTCTTAGAACCCTTCTTCGAGGAATCAACTAACAGTGCTGTTTTCTGATCCTGCTTTACAGAAGGCTCTACAGTCTTTAGCAGGTTGAGCAACTCAGGAAGGTAGTTTCCAGCTTGTTCATCCGATAGTTCATCACAAATTGTGAATAACTTTTGGGCAAACAATGCAGAATTAAGTCAATACTTAGTTCATGATACATTGCAAAACAAAGTGTGTTAAGTCGCTCAATGTACCCCAACATCTTTAACACAAACTGTGAGGCAGAAGTGCCTTCCTGCATCTTAGAGGTGAAGAGGAGTCTGGAGACTTCGAAACTTTCGGATCTCGCCTGCTCTTCAAACAACTCATGAAGATGGAAGATGATGGTATAAGCATCCATATGCTCATGCTGCTTTTGCAGCTCAGGTATCATAGAGGCTAGCATGATGCAACTTGCAAGTTCAGAATCGATCACATGTTTCTGATAGGCCACTAACTGGTCTGGAGTTGCATTTTCTGGAAGACGGTTGGGAAGTTGATCTTCAATGACATAAGCAAGCTTCTCTGCCATGAGGACTATCCTCAGGTTTCGAAGCCAGTCCATGAAGTTTGGCCCAGTTAGTTTATTTGTGTCCAAAATGGAACGCAAATTCAGAGAAGACATGATCGGGTAATTATCCTAGAAATACAAATTGAGCTTATGTGAGAAGAATGATTAAAGAATGTATCAACATACATAAATAAAATCCTATTTATTTTTCAAATTGAATAACCCTTTTATCAATTCGGAGAGATCGTAGGAACATCTCCAAATAGGTTGATATCCAACCATAGATAAGAACAACCATGGCTGTGGCCATCAAGTTTTCTTAGCTATGAAGGTAGGTAATTATACCGATTACATATCACATTTATGTAACTATCACTTTATGCTATCAACTAATTGAATGTTTGCATAAATCATTGGGTTGTTAACTCATTAACAAGTATGCAACATTATACATAGCACCCAACTGCACCTCTCTTTACATCGACCTTGGCTGTGGCACAACAAATCGATGCTCCAAGCTTAAGGCTGACCCATTAATCAAGAAATAGTTTTAATATGGTTGGAGCTCATTCAACCGTTTAGTCAGGCTTGGATGTGTCCAACAACCAAAACTAAGGATTGACCTCTGACTCCAACTATATTATTTTATAAACTAGTTCCATGGTTTGAACATGTTGAGGTTCAAGCTGGGCATGGATGTGTCCATCAACCCAAACGAGAAACAAAACTCCGATTCTAACTATATTAATGGAAGGTGTTGGCCTTAATATTTTGTAAGGGGTTTTGGATCTCATCCTTTCTTTTCTAAGCACATTCATGACATAGAATTATGTCATGACTAACGATTTCCTTAATAAAGTATGTATGTGACTTAATTTATCAAGTCTCATTAATTTAATTAGGAACCGGATTTCCTAATTCCAATTTCATACTTTATTCAAGGAATTGTTTTGGGAAACAATTTCCTAAATTGTCATAATCAATTTCAGAAATAATATGTTTTAAGACTTTGATTTCTCTAAATCAAATCTTATTAAATTAAGAGACAATTCCCTTAATTCAACTACATATTATTTTCATGAAAATCTCTTTTAAGAAAACTCTATAGGAAACCATTTTCCTAATTAATTTTGGAGACAACAATATGTTAGAGCATCACCTCTTAAATCAAATTTCCAAAATTTGATCACATATTTTTATTCCTGGATTAATTAATTACAACAAATTGTTTTCTAAGGGTGGCTCCCCGAGGCTCAGATACCCAAAGAAAAGAAATTTGTTGTAAATTTAATTTGGTCCGCTTCTGAAGCGTAACTAAATTAAACATGACAATTTCATTCAAAATTGGGAAATTAAATTACAACAACTAACTTTAAATTGGACGGCTCCCCGAGGCTCAATCCAAAATAAAGAATTTTGTTGATAATTCGAAAACCAATTCGAATTTAATTATCAATTAATTATCCATTAATTTATCTAGACTTTCTTGAAAAGAAAGTGCCCAAAATTGCAAGATTTCATAATAGGTTTTCAGAATAATTATAAGTTTCTGGTACAAAGAAAACTTATATATTTCCAAAATTAGAAAATTTCTAAAATAGAAAATTTTCCAAAATTGGAAAGTTTCCAAAGATGGGAAGTTTTCACAATTATTATAAAATTTCAGAAACTAAGATATTTCAAAAGTTTGCGAAATTTCATGAGGATTTCCAAACTTTGAAATTCCTAAATCTAAAATTTATCATAATTGGAAAGTTTCCATAATTGGAAAATTTTCCAAAATTAGATCATGACAAAGTTTTCCGCAAAACAATTATATGATTATGTCGAACACTAACCGGCTCTGATACCACTGTTGGTTCCGAGTGCATGTTGACAAGGATACGGGTTCGTAAATTTTAATATATTTACGTGCAGCGGAAGAATTAGCATAAATAATTTCTCAAATTATTTTAACCACGTATCTAGCATGCGACCTTATGACGTGTGGACATGATCATAAATTAAAATTTTACGAAAAAGTAAACTAATTTACTTTGTACCTCGCGTAACTCGAAGAAAGGGACGAGATCCAACCGTAGCGTCCCTTGGAAGCTCCGCCTCTATTCGCGTCCACGCCGAGTTCTCTTCAGGATGACTTCGCAAAGCCACGAGTTTTGTGCCGACGAGAACTACTAGATTCTCCAAAGGCACAACTAGAAAAACAAGAGAGAAAGATGGAAACTAACCACCAAGAAACGGAATCTAAATTCCGGGAAGGAAGGAGTTGCGTCCCGCTTCTTCTTCTTCTTGTATGGCTCCTTCTTGGTGGTGTGAACCCACGGCAACCTAAAGGGAGGGTGGTGCGCCGGCCCTAGGGTGGATGTGGCCCGGTCCTAGCAAGTAGAGGTGGGCGCCGGCCCTAGGAAGAAGAGAGAAGGAGAGGGAGAGATTAAGAGAGAGAGGGAGAGAATTAATCTCTTGATCAATCTATTGAGTAATTCAAGCCTAGCCTTGGTTGCTCTATATAGTAGTCTCTCCCTTGCCAAGTCTCCCCTTTAACGAAATTTTTCATAAGAAATTTATCCTATAAATTTTCTTATGAATTATTCCGTTTAAGCCAAGTTTTATTATAACTAACTTTATAATAAAATAAATACATCTCTCCTTTTATTATAGAATAAATTTTACAAGAAATTTATAAATTTTCTTTATTATAGAAAAATCAATTCATAATTGATTTTATAAAATTAAAATAAACCATTCCATGGATCATTTTAATTTCCATAAAAAGAATAAATTTCTATAAATTTCTTTATATAAATTTCTTTATACAAATTTATTTATCCATAATTTATAAAACAAATCGCGCTAGATTTATTTTATTAATTAAACCAAATAAATTGGTTTCTCCCCATTGTTGTGGCCGGCCAAACTGAGCCGATCCCATCGCGAATTAAACTCATTTAATTCGCCCGATAAGCCTTCAAAAGACTTAGCCATTTTAAGCTTCCATTGCGCCTCTGATTAATTCAGATTCGACTTAATTTCTCTTGATTGGAAAATCCAATTTTCAACTCGTTTTAAATCCCTCGGATTACTCGTAGTGCGTGTGACTAAATAGGCTTTCGATTTATGTTGGCCGTCTATAATTAACCAATTATAGAACGATCATGAGTGACACCTAGTAGTACATCATGACCCCCAATTAATTGAAAGATCAACGGTTGACCTCAGAAATAATTCTGAAACCCTTCAGCAGCTCTAATGAATCGTGCCTCATTCCCTTCACCATCTTATACCCACTTGGTTCAGGACATGGTCTGTGTATGTCAGTCCCCACTAGGCTGACTACGTCACACCTAGCCCAAGTAGTGTCTTTCTCGTCCTTTGGATTTCTAATTACTCTCATGTATTTAAGAGACTCATACTCTAAACATGACATCCTCTGGCCAGAGGCTTTGAGTAACAATCCGACGATAGGCCTGGGTATACATCTCCTCGCAAGGAGTGGTGAATCCTTTGTAGGCTGTTCAAACATCTTCGGGCACTTTGGCTTGTACCCAACCATCCTGGGTCCACACCTCCTTGGAGATGCTTCCTTAAGATGTTAAAGTATAAGTCTCCATGACCAAGATGACTTGAACACCGCAAGTCAAAGGAACATCGCACTTAAGCTGCGGTAAGAACTTCACTAACCTGTCTATGTATAGACTACCATGTGAAGTTTTACAGTCAGTCACTCCAATGAACTAGTTCCCTTAACTAGCATCCATGTTTATCTCCGGGCATCCCAATGCCACCAGCCAGTGAGAATCAGCTGATTAGAGAATAACCCATGCTAGTCTCAACAGAATTGATAGTGTCCGTTTTTATCAATTCATCGACTAGGGATATTTTCAATACTTCACAATTGCACATGTAGAGATAATCACTAGTTGTGATCCCATCACAAATTCTCTTATGCTGTGAATTGTATTGCGGACATTCAGTAGATGAGTTTAAGATCCTTATCAAATACACAAATATGTATACTCAAATAGTGAATTTTCATTTATTAAAATAAATGTTTACAATCATAAGGCGATTGCCTTAGGACACTTCTCTCATATCACTAACAGATACCAACCGGAGTGGTATGAGTCCGCATCTTCTAGGGTGACACCTGAAACCCTTTGAGCGGCCTGTGAGGCCTATGACATTCCGACCAAAATGGAAGTAGAAGTCCCTAGGGTGGACCAATCATTCGTAGAACCCCCTTAGACTTCTTTACCTTCTTCCTAGGGCAGGTAGAGTTAGGACTTCGTTTCCCTCTCCCCCCTTTCTTCATTAATATCTCCTCCTATTTTGACATTCCTCTCCACCAGATGGCTCCCAACGTCTTCGCCCAGATGAGTGGAGCGTTTATCATCTTCAAGATCTTTGAAATTCCTTTAACCCCCCGTTTCTTCCATTTTTTCTTTGTTCCGACTAGATTGCGAGGGGCATTTAGTTTTACGGCGCGCCCCAGCCATAAGTTCCTAGGAGGATTTCCTTCTTCCCAAAAATGATAGAAAGAGTGGTTTTTCTTCGTTCAATTGCACCAACGTCCCTTCAGCCCCGTTCGCTGGAGGGAAGACCTGCCTGCCCCTCCGGAGCTAGGGGACTTCCAGCAGGACCCAGCCTCCCAGCGGGCTTGGAGCCTTCTGTCCAGCACGGATTTTAGCAGCCCAGGTCTGGTGCATAGTGACGAACTCATGTACCAAGTGGGCCTCAACCCTAAAGTCACCAGCATTTGCCCCAACCTCAGTAAGTTTATCTTTTCTATCAATGTCTGTTAATTCTAAGTGGTGTTCCATTGCTTGTTTATTACAGAGGGCATCATGTTATCGAGGTCGATGAATCAGCTCATCAAGTGGAATGAAGCCAACAAGGAGGCACTAGACCCTCCTCCGGTCCTTCTCATCGCACCAGATGACTCGGCCGAGGCTTCGGAGGAGGCTACGGAGTCATCCGGCGAGCACGCAATGCCAGAGCAAATAGAGGCACTAGCCGTGCTCGAGCCGGCTACCGACCGAGGGGCCCTGAAGCTACCTGGCGCCCAGGAGGTCGACTTGCCTCTCATCCTCATCAAGATGGGAGAAGCTAAGGAAAAGTCAGCGCCTCCAGCCGACACCCCGTTCCTAGATCATCAAGGAGGCCAAAGAGAAAATACCTCGAAAAATGCTCATCGAAATGGAAGAGGTTGCGACGATTTGACCCCAGCAAGCACCCCTCCATCCCTGAAGAGGGCATACCAATATCTGACGACGTGGACACCATACCCCTATCTCAACATTTCAAACCGCCGACCACTCCAGCGACAGGAGGTCCGACCACCAGCACATCCTAGGCTGACTCCTCTGACACCTTCAAAGGCAAGCAAGTGGTGCCTACCAAACCTCGCATGAAGCTTGATCGCCTACACAAGAAGCTTCAAGCATCATTGGAGGCTGCTACACAATCATTCCCCCTGTGCAGTTCAGGGAAGTCCCTGCCGAGGGCTGTTCTTCCGAGGGGGCCTCTAGCTCCGACGAGGACGTCTTCGACCTTCAAACTGTACCTCCTGGAGCGCCTATTGTCCAACTTCTCCCCCAGCCAAGGGGGCTCCTCTTCCTCACTGAGTCGAGGTGACGTCCCGAGGGGCCACCGAGTTTTGGGAGGGGAGGCAGTGTGCACCTCGGCCAGGCCTCTAACCAACCTCCACAAGTCCCTCTTGAAGGTAAAGGCTCCCACTTTCATAGGTTCCTTTAATTCATGTTTTCTAACTCCTCTATACTATGACAGGCTGCTCAAGACTGTCTTGTTGGGGCAATCAGCCCAAGTATGATCTGGATGATCATGGGTTTTGATGTGTGTGTCAATATGATTAAGTTAGAGTTTTGTTGTGATCTAATATGTGTATGTAAGTGTGCAGGTTTGCAGGTTTGCAGGATACACATAGACTTGGTTGGATGTCTTCAGGTATGGTGAAGGGTGGCATGGAGGCAAGCCGTGGGATTGTGTGCACATCTGAGGGACCATGGACAAAGCTGGGACGATGAGCCGAGAAAAGCGGACTTCGAGGCGTACGTGAAGGATGGCATGGAGGCAAGCCGAGGGCTTGTGTGCGCATTTGAGGGACGAGGGCCAAAGTCGAAGAGGGCTTGAAGGCAATAGATCGAGGTTGCTGGATCAGGAACGATGAGCCGAGGGACGCAGACTTCGAGGCATGCGTGAAGGATAGCATGGAGGCAAGCCGAGGGCTTGCGTGCACATCTGATGGACGGGAGCCGAGACGAAGAGGGTGTGAAGGCAACAGATCGACGCTGCTGGAGCAGGAACGATGAGCCGAGGGACACGGAATTCGAGGCATACGTGAAGGATGACATGGAGGCAAGCCGAGGGCTTATGTGTGCATCTGAGGGACGGGAGCCGAAAACGAAGAGGGCGTGAAGGCGATAGATCGAGGCTGTTAGATTTAGAGTCAGCTGAGTCATGAGGGTTCGAGTGCTGAGAGAAATGTACTCGGGAAATCCTAGGGTTTGAGTGCTGAGAGAAATATACTCGGGGAAGGGAAACCTTAGGTTTGAAAGTGGACCAGTCGACTGGTGTTTGGGCAGTCGACTGGTACAGACAACAGAAAGATCAGTCGACTAGTACTGGACTAATCGACTGATAGCACTTGGAAAATCAAACGTTAGGCTATAACGGTCGAGTCTAAGTGGGACCAGTCGACTGGTAGTAGTCTTTTCAGCCTCGAGCTCTATTTAAGGGAGCTCATTTAAGGTTGTTTCTCCTTGGCAAAACTTGCTTGGTTAAAGCTTGTTAGTAGCCTATATTGCTCAGGGATTGTCCAAGGTTTGTGGCGAGGCTTCTCTATCCACAAGGAGCGACAAGAGCTAGCCGGAGGTGCTCCGGGGAATCATCCACCGAAGGATAGGGATCGTCCACCTTATGGGCATCCGTGGAGTAGGAGTTTCATCTCCGAACCACGTAGATCGGTTTGTGTTAGCATTGTTTAGTTTTTATTTACTATTTCCGCTTGGGTATGCTAACGTTGTAGGTAGAAAATCGAACAAAAGCTATTCACCCCCTCTAGCTTCACAGTAGGATCCTAATAAGTGGTATCAGAGCGAGGTTCGCACGTCTACGGACTAACCGTCGAGAGAGCAAAAAGCTAGAGGAGATGACGATTGAAGAAAAGTTGGGTGATGACATCAACGCTCCACCTCCCTATGATCACGAGGATTTCGACTATTGGAGGATGCAGACGAAGTCATGGTTTGGTATGGATTGGAACTACATGATTGCGCTTGAAGAACCGTTTGAAGTTCCAAAGGATAAGCATGGAAAAAGGCTCTGACCGTGATATTGGACTAAGGAGCAACAAGCACAATCAAAGGCAAACAAAATGGTAATCTCAATTTTACTTGATATTTTGCCTAATAACATAATTAGTGGTGTAGGTGAATACACAAGTGCACATGATTTATGGAACAAGATGGTAGTATTCCATGAAAACCCTACACAAGATCAAATAATGGAAGAGCCAAAGGAAATAAGTTCAATGGTCCAAGAAGAGAAAGAAGAGAAAGAATTGTCCATCTCATCAAATGAAGTGGCTCAAGAGAGTGAGAGATCATCCACTTCATTAAGGGAGGAAGAAGAGGTCTCCACTTCAAGAATTGAGGGGAGGAGAGACCCTCTTCAATACCGGAGCAAGAAGAAGCTTCAACCTCCACCAAAGCAAGGGCAAAAGACCACATCATTTGCATTGGATGCAACAAGAGGGGGCACTACATGGACAAGTGTCCATTAGGTAAAAAAGAGGTAAACCCTAAAACCAAGTCAATTCCTTTGAAATCTAATATGGGTTGTAGGGAAAAGGAAGGAAAAAATATATTAGATGCTTCACATGTGGAGAGCTAGAGCATTATCACACCAAATGTCCAAGAAAAGGAGAGCTCAAGAAATTGAAGGATTTGAGAAGATGGGAAAAGGATGAAAGGAAGAAGAGCTCACATCAAGGGGGAGCTACAAAGGTAAGGGAGGTAATACTTAACTTTACGAATGTTTCAAGTTTCCCTATATGTGCTAGAAATAATGAAAACTGCTTGCCTATGCGTAATTTTGATTTTAAATATGTTGATAGGAATAGGATTAATGTTGTATCTCAAACCCTAAGGAAATTAGGTATCATGATAAACCTAGGATGTTTGAACCTAAGGACCAAGGCATTAACCCAAATAAGGGTAGACACTGTAGGATGGATGCACGTGAGAGGGGGGGTGAATCACGTGACTTTAAAAAAAAATTAGAGCGCTTTAAAAAGCGTGCACAGCGGAAAAACAATAAAGCACGAACGAAATACCAATACAAACGACACAGATAGTTTTACTTCGTTCGGAGCCTTCGGCGACTCCTACTCGAAGGCCCAGGTCCCTCGGACCTTTCCGTTGGGCAATCCACTAAAACTCTCTACCGGTAAACCCCGATAGAGTAGGCGAGTACAAAAGAATTGAAAGTGTGACAACCTCACACTTTCAAGTAATTAAATGCAATAAATAAAAATTGCGTTACCCAACAACTTAGATTTATCTGAAGCAGCTCGGTTGTTGGGAGCGATCTTTCAGCAGCGGTCGGACAGCGTCGAGTCAGAGCACAGACTGCAGCAGAGGAGCGTGGAAGCTTTGGTACAACGTTGATTTTAAGCTTGGGGTCGAGGGGTGCTATTTATAGCCCCTAGGGCGCCCTGGACGTCGGGGGCGCCCTGCCAAGTGTCATCCGATCCGCAGTTTGCTCGGTCAAGCTTTATCCCGCCTAAATAGGGATAAAGTTTGACCTCTGGGGCGCCCTGGTCGCTGAGGGCGCCCTCGTTGACCCGGTCTTCTCGGCTGGATAGATTTGATCGGCCTCGCTGGCGTAGGCGCGAAGCGCCTTGGACTTGAGGGCGCCCTGGGCGCTCAGGCGCCAGGGCGCCCTGGCTGCTGAGGGCGCCCTGGCTGCAGAGGGCGCCTCGGCCAGCTATTAGCCGTACACCTTTTTGCCTTACTTGTTTCTTGTTCACCTTGGAGGCGCCCTATACACTCAGGGCGCCCAACTCAGCTGCTGCCTCACTCCTTTGAGGCTCACTGAGCTGCAGACACACGTTCCTTTGGTCCTGCATCCAGGGTTAGTCTGAAACACAATAAAACAATTATTATTTTATACAGCCTTAGCTGTCTTGGTTCTGACTTTGGTCTCCAAAATGGAGCCCTAGGTCGAACCGACGCCTACTGTTCCCTTGACGGGGAACGCGTCCTCACTGGTTCGCTCCTCCAGTGACTTACCTCACTTACCTCGCGCAGCTCTACTTGACTTCTTGACCCACCAGGACTTCCTGCCAAGGCTCAACCACCCTGGTCTTCCTGCCAAGTCTCAACCAACTTGGTCTTCAGCCAGTTGTCAGGTCCCGCGGACCCAACTGGACTTCCCGCCAGGACTCAACCATCCTGGACTTCAGCCTGGTGTCTGGTCCTAAGTCTTTCAACCCTGCACACTTAGTAAAGAGGTCAAATACCAACAACCCTAACTTTAACCACTTTGTCATACATCAAAACCTGAGTTTGACCGTTAGTGCAACCTGCACCAACAATCTCCCCCTTTTTGATGTATTGACAACTCAGGTTAAAGTTAGAAAAAAATAGCAGATATGAACTTGCATAAACATGCAAACAATATGACACAAGCATAGGTATGAAAGTTGAAGCACACAAGAAAGCAGAGGTAAATAAATGTGAAATAAGCATGCTGTTTGCATTTTTCTAACCCTTTTACCCTACTCTCCCCCTTTGTCATTCATCAAAAAAGATATAAGCATAACAAGTTTAAGGGAGTAGAAATATAGGCTAAGTGTTAGAAAAGAACTAGTCTTAAATCTATTAACTTTAGCTTTCAAAAAAAAAATTTCAGAAAATATAATATCAATCTTAAAAAAATATATTTTTAGGGATCAACTTTTATCAAAATTTTCAAATGTGTTTTGTCAAAAATGACATTTCGAAAAAGTATTTTGACCTCTGCTCCCCCTGGACCAAGTAATGATTGTGATCCTTTTTCATGTGTCTAACCCTAGTTACTGACTAACTATCTAGATGATAGTAGTGTTCACTGGGTTAGTCAAGTCAAGTAATAATGTCTAGCTCAGATTTTAGTGCAAGACTACTTGACTTGATTACTGTAATGTTGGTATTTTACGCCCAGACTTACTGTGATGCACTGACTTAAGCATTCGAAAGTCCAGGCAGTCCTATGCATCTCACAACCGTTCTATGTTTTTGCAAACACAAACAAGTTAATCTTAATGTGTTTTGTGAGATGTGGCTACCTAAATCTATAGGTTCATGCAATTCTAGGGGTCAAGCTTAGGCTAAATCTGCCAGTTTTGAAAATCAAATTTTGAAAGACAATACAGTTCTTGAAAAACAAGTTTGAAAAGTCCGTGTTTAAGTTAAATTTTGAAAGACAATAATAAGTTTGAAAAATCCATGTTTTTAAATTCACAAGCTTAATTAGTTAAACCAAACATCAACTTAAGCTTATCAGGTCAGTCCTAGTCTATAACACACATTCCTATTAACCTTCTTAAGTTGCTAAATTCAGATTCAGGAAGTGGTTTGGTAAATATATCAGCTAGGTTAGACTTAGATTCAACATGGTTAAGTTCAATTTCTCCTTTATTTACGTGATCTCTGACAAAATGGTGTTTGATTTCTATATGTTTGGTCCTAGAGTGGTGGATTGGGTTTTTGGTTAAATTGATTGAACTTAGGTTATCTATAAAAATTTTGACTTGTTTAAAATCTAAGTGAAGGTCCTTTAGGGTATGCATCATCCAGAGTAGTTGGGCTACACACTCACCCATAGCTATGTACTCAGCTTCAGTGGTGGATAGGGCAACACAGTGTTGTTTTCTACTAAACCAACTAACTAGTGAGGGTCCTAGAAGTTGGCATCCACCACTGGTACTTTTTCTGTCTAATTTACAGCCAGCATAGTCTGAGTCAGAATATCCAATAAGCTCAAACTGGGCTGTTCTAGGGTACCAAATTCCTAATCTTTCTGTTCCTTTAAGGTACCTAAATATTCTTTTAACTAGGGTTAGGTGTGACTCTTTAGCACATGTTTGATACCTAGCACACATACTAACTGCAAAAAGAATATCAGGTCGACTTGCAGTTAAGTAAAGTAGGCTTCCTATAGCACTTCTATAGTGCTTAAGGTCAACAGGTTTGCCTTTTGGGTCACTATCTATAGTTTGATTGGTAGCCATTGGTGTCTTAATCTCTTTTGTATTATCCATTCCAAATTTTCTAAGTAGTTCTTTTGTATATTTTTGTTGATAGACAAAGGTACCCTCACTGGTCTGTTTTATTTGTAGTCCTAAAAAGAAAGTTAATTGACCTACTAAACTCATTTCAAATTCAGTTTCCATTATCGTTGTGAAATCTTGTAAAAAGTCTGAGTTAGTTGAGCCAAATACTATATCATCTACATATACTTGGGCTACAAAAATATCATTTTTTAGGGTTTTAACAAATAGTGTTGGGTCAATTTTGCCTTGGTTAAAACCTTTTGAAACTAAGTAGTTAGACAGTCTTTCATACCAGGCCCTAGGTGCTTGCTTAAGTCCATATAGGGCTTTCTTAAGTCTAAAGACATAGTCAGGGTGTTCTAAGCTTTCAAAACCAGGGGGTTGACCTACATAAATCTCTTCTTTAATTAGGCCATTTAGGAAGGCTGACTTAACATCCATTTGATAAAGTTTAAATCCCTTATGGGCTGCATAACTTAAGAGCATTCTAATGGATTCAAGTCTAGCTACAGGGGCATAGGTTTCATCATAATCAAGACCTTCTACTTGGCTAAACCCCTTAGCTACTAACCTAGCCTTATTTCTGACTGTTTCTCCTTGTTCGTTAAGTTTATTCCTAAAGACCCATTTAGTTTCAATAAATTTCTTGCCTTTAGGTAAGGGTACTAAGTCCCAGACTTGACTACGTTCAAATTGGGCTAGCTCTTCCTGCATGGCTATGATCCAATCAGGGTCAAGTAAGGACTCTTCTATAGACTTGGGTTCAATTTTTGAAATCAAGGCAATTTGACTAAGGTTCCTAAAAGCTGATCTAGTCTGAACCCTTAGTTCTGGATCACCTATGATTTGATCAGTTGGGTGGGCTGAGCTAACTCGAACAGTTCTGGGTTGGTTAGGTTCAGTTTCAGGTGTGGGTTCAGTTAGATCATCGTTTTGGTCCTCAATTTGCCTTTCATCAGGGTCAGTACTGGATCTAACAAAGTCAATTGGTTGGTAGGTGGTTTGATCAGAGTTATTTGGGTCAGATTTTTCATCAAATTTTACATTTGTAGTTTCTTCAATTTTTAGGGTAATTTTGTTATAAACTCTATAGGCTCTACTGGTAAGGGAATAACCTACAAAGATACCTTCCTCAACCTTAGAAGTAAATTTTCCTATGTGTTCTCTAGTATTTAAGATATAGACTTTACATCCAAATACTTTAAGGTATTTAATGTTAGGTTGTTTGTTATAATAGATTTCAAAGGAGGTCTTTCCTAGGTTTTTAATTAGAGTTATTCTATTTTGTACATAACAAGCTGTACTAACAGCCTCAGCCCAAAGGTATTTAGGTGAGTTGTATTCATTTAGCATTGTTCTAGCTGCTTCTTGTAGTGTTCTATTTTTTCTTTCTACAACTCCATTTTGTTGAGGTGTTTTAGGGCAAGAGAATTCGTGATGGTAGCCATTTTCTAGACAAAATTGATTAAATTTGTGATTTTTGAATTCTCCGCCATTATCGCTCCTAAGTCTTTTGATTTTAATCCCTTTTTCATTTTCTGTTAATTTACAAAATTGAGTGAGTGTATCAAAAGTTTCATCTTTATTTTTTAAGAATTTTACCCAGGTAAATCTTGAATAGTCATCTATAATTACTAGGCAGTATAGGTTCCCATTAATCGATTTAACCCCATGTGAGTCAAATAGGTCTAGGTGAATTAATTCCAGAATTGACTTGGTTTGAGTTTGATTAGTTGGTTTGTGGGTTGACCTAGTTTGTTTTCCTTGTTGACAAGCATTACATAAGGTTGACTCAAGGTTAGATAACTTTGGTAGGCCTCTAACTAAACCATTTAGTTTAGGTAGTTTTCTGAAGTGAGTGTGTGAAAGTCTCCTATGCCAGAGCCAAGTCTCATCCTTATGGGTTAAGAGGCAGTTTTCTAAGGGACAGGTTAACTTAATTTCATAAATGTTATTGTGCCTAAGTCCTCTAAGTGTGATGTTTGGGTTGTCATTGTGTTTGATCAGACATTCATTGGATAGGAACCTAACCTTATAACCAGTGTCACACAATTGGCTAATGCTTAGTAAATTGAAGTTGAAATTTTCAACAAGTAATACATTTGTTATTATGAAATCAGACTCAAGTTCAATATTGCCTAGGCCAATTACCTTAAGTTTACCGTTGTTTCCAAAAGCAACGGTCCCTAGTCTTTTGTACTTGAGTTCTGTAAATTTGGTGGGATCCCCAGTCATGTGTCTGGAGCATCCACTGTCAATGATCCATTTGTTTTCCTACAGTTAAGTAAAAGGTTTAGACCTTAGGTTAAGTTTTTGAATTTAAAAAAAATTTAAGAAGATTTAAAAACTTGAGTTTTGAATTTTAAATTTGAGTTATGTTAATTTAGATTTTGAATTTGATTTTTATTTTTGAATTTGAATTTTGAATTTGAATTTTTGAATTTGAATTTGAATTTTACTTTTTGAATTTGAATTTGAATTTTACTTTTTGAATTTGAATTTGAATTTTAATTTTTGAATTTGAATTTGAATTTTAATTTGAGTTATCAATCAATAATTTGAATTTGGTTATCCTTATTCATCTCACTCGGTCTAAGTCATCAATCAAGGGGGTCCTATGATTTTGTGAGATGATTTTGAGTTTGTTTAGAAAAGTTAACTTGACCTTGTGTTAGATCCAAGTTTAACAAGTAGTAATTTAAAAGTACACTTCGATAATTGGCTTCCAGGCCATGGCGAGGCACAGTGGCCTTCTTTGGCCGAAGCCTTATTGGAGCAACAACCATTTTCTAGGCAAAGCCGCTTAAAGAAGTTGGACTTTTAACTTACTCATTGAAAACCCTGGTACTAAATAGTACAAGAGTCAAATTAACTTTGAAGCTAGTCCTAAGTACCCACCTGGGCAAAGACTGATTTTGAGGTGCCAACTAATTTGGAGCCTCCCCCTAAATTGTAGACTGGGTGTCTAGGGTCAATGTAATGAATGTCCCTTTTTGGGACATAAAATTGATTCTGACCTACTTGCTTTGTTAGATAAGCTTTCGGAACCCACGCTTTTCGTTGATTTTTGCGGGGGTGGATAAAGGAGATAAAGGATCTTTGGTTCGATCTTGATTTATATCCTATCCCAGATTTGTTGTACATGCCCTTTTGTGATCCAAGAATAAGGTCAAGGTTCTTGGATCGGGTTGTGAAAGTTGCTAGTAGATCCTTAAGTTTTAGGACTTCGCCCTTTAGGGTTGAGTTTTTAGTTTCAAGCTCAATTAAGTTTTGATTTTGAGTTTGTTCAGTTAATGTACTGGTATTAATTAATTGCTCCTTAAGGTCTTGATTTTCCTTAAGGAGCTGGTCATTTCTAGATTCAGATGCAAGCAATTTTTTATTTAAAGCAGAGATAATCTTAAAAAAATTTTGATTAACTGTATCTAAATATACCTTAGTCGAGTCGTCCGAAAAGAGTCCGATCTCTTGACTCGACTCGTATTCGGAATCTTCGTCGTGCTCTGAGTCTGACCCGGGTCCGGTTGCCATTAGTGCGAGATAGTTTGAGTTCCTTGGTGGTTCATCGTCGGAGTCGTCTGTGCTGTCGTCCCAAGTGGCTTGAAGAGCCTTCTTCTTCTTATTCTTCTTGGGTTGATTCTCCTTTTTGTAGGGGCATTCGTGTTTGAAGTGTCCTTTTCTGTTGCAGCCGAAACAGGTTATTTTACTTTTGTCTTCACTGCTGGTGGCTTCATTATCCTCTGGAGGTCCTTTCTTGAGAACTGGCTTTTCTTTTTGGCGAATACCTTTCTTACTAGGTTGACCATTTGTTCCTCATCATCTGAGTCTGAGTCTGACTCTTCTTCTAAATCTTGAATTTTCTTCTTTGACTTGCCTTCTTTTGAGGAACCTGCAAATAAGGCAAACCCTTTCTCGGCCTTGGCGTTAGTCTGTTCGTGCAGTTCTAATTCACAAAACAATTCATCTAAATTAATTTTAGAAAGGTTCCTAGAAATTTTATAAGCATCTATAATAGATGCCCATAGTGAATTTCTAGGGAACGCATTTAAAGCATACCTTATGATGTCTCTGTTTTCTTGTTTGTGCCCGATTAGGTGGAGTCCATTTAGTATGTCCTTGATCCGGGCGTGAAGTTGGCTTGCAGATTCTCCTTCCTGCATTTTTATGTTAAATAATTTATTTAAAAGTAAGTCCCTTTTTGTTACCTTTGCATCAGAGGTGCCTTCATGTAGTTCAATCAATTTGTCCCAGAGCTCTTTCGCCGAGTCGGTTGGTCCAATTCTGTTTAGCTCCTCTTTGGTAAGTCCGCACTGGAGGGTGTTCTGAGCTTTGAACTCGGTCTGAGCCTTTTTCTTCATCTCCGAGTTCCATCTGTCGGGCTTCAGTGGAGCATTATTTCCCTCATCCATTGGTGGTGTGTAGCCTGTTTGAACTGCGAACCACTGATCCATGTCGGTCTTCAGATAAACCTCCATCCTTCTCTTCCAGTAGGGAAAGTCTTCCCCATTAAAGAGGGGAGGCCGAGCAGTGCTATAGCCTTCACCTTGGGACATTTAAATTCTGTGCACACGAAATAAAAGTAGACACAATATCCCAAGACTGGGTCTTGGATTAGTAGTGCGGGAAAGGATAAACTAACGAAAAGCAACTTGAATGGTGTTGCACCAGATTCAAGTAAAACCAACGAACGAGAAAAATAACTAAATTTAAGCAAGAATACCAAATTTAGATTATGTGTAGCGAAAAACCAAAAATCGAAAAAAAACTGGATTTCCCCCGGCTCTTATGGTGGTTGCACCGATACAGAGCGTACCAGGCTCTGATACCACTTGTAGGATCGATGCACGTGAGAGGGGGGGGGGTGAATCACGTGACTTTAAAAAATTAGAGCGCTTTAATAAGCATGCACAGCGGAAAAACAATAAAGCACGAACGAAATACCAATACAAACGACACAGATAGTTTTACTTCGTTCGGAGCCTTCGGCGACTCCTACTCGAAGGCCCAGGTCCCTCGGACCTTTCCGTTGGGCAATCCACTAAAACTCTCTACCGGTAAACCCCGATAGAGTAGGCGAGTACAAAAGAATTGAAAGTGTGACAACCCCACACTTTCAAGTAATTAAATGCAATAAATAAAAATTGCGTTACCCAACAACTTAGATTTATCTGAAGCAGCTCGGTTGTTGGGAGCGATCTTTCAGCAGCGGTCGGACAGCGTCGAGTCAAAGCACAGACTGCAGCAGAGGAGCGTGGAAGCTTTGGTACAACGTTGATTTTAAGCTTGGGGTCGAGGGGTGCTATTTATAGCCCCTAGGGCTCCCTGGACGTCGGGGGCGCCCTGCCAAGTGTCATCCGATCCGCAGTTTGCTCGGTCAAGCTTTATCCCGCCTAAATAGGGATGAAGTTTGACCTCTGGGGCGCCCTGGTCGCTGAGGGCGCCCTGGTCGCTGAGGGCGCCCTGGTCGCTGAGGGCGCCCTCGTTGACCCGGTCTTCTCGGCTGGATAGATTTGATCGGCCTCGCTGGCGTAGGCGCGAAGCGCCTTGGACCTGAGGGCGCCCTGGGCGCTCAGGGCGCCCTGGCTGCTGAGGGCGCCCTGGCTGCAGAGGGCGCCTCGGCCAGCTGTTAGCCGTACACCTTTTTGCCTTACTTGTTTCTTGTTCACCTTGGAGGCGCCCTATACACTCAGGGCGCCCAACTCAGCTGCTGCCTCACTCCTTTGAGGCTCACTGAGCTGCAGACACACGTTCCTTTGGTCCTGCATCCAGGGTTAGTCCGAAACACAATAAAACAATTATTATTTTATACAGCCTTAGCTGTCTTGGTTCTGACTTTGGTCTCCAAAATGGAGCCCTAGGTCGAACCGACGCCTACTGTTCCCTTGACGAGGAACGCGTCCTCACTGGTTCGCTCCTCCAGTGACTTACCTCACTTACCTCGCGCAGCTCTACTTGACTTCTTGACCCACCAGGACTTCCTGCCAAGGCTCAACCACCCTGGTCTTCCTGCCAAGTCTCAACCAACTTGGTCTTCAGCCAGTTGTCAGGTCCCGCGGACCCAACTGGACTTCCCGCCAGGACTCAACCATCCTGGACTTCAGCCTGGTGTTTGGTCCTAAGTCTTTCAACCCTGCACACTTAGTAAAGAGGTCAAATACCAACAACCCTAACTTTAACCACTTTGTCATACATCAAAACCTGAGTTTGACCGTTAGTGCAACCTGCACCAACAGACACATGTCTAGACAAATTGGTAGAGCTAGAAATGTCTAAAATGGGCATGGTGATACTAAGGGTAAGAACCTAGAAAGGGAAAATCAAGCCTTGAGGGCAAGGCTTGATAAATTGGAGAAAACCTTAGATAGGTTCACTAGTGGATCTAGGGGCTTAGACATGGTGTCAACGAGTCGAAACCATGACAATGATAGGCCGGGGCTAGGATATCAATCTAGGAGATCAAATTATAGTAGAAAATCATATGCAAGGATGCCATATGATTATAGCAAAGGGAAGGCCAAAAATGACAAGGAGAAGGAAATTAAAGGAAAGAAGAAGGATTTAGTCAAGAAAAAGGTATATAAAGTCAAGAATGTTAGAGTTGTAGGTCAAGAAGCACCGAAGGTACACCGGTGTGGTCTTGCCATTGTGGATGAGTCACCTAGGGAGATGACTAAGGTTAAGAGCTCAAGGGAGAGCTCTAGAGGTCAAGATGGGATCCATGATCAATGGATCTCAAGAGGATTTCTCCAAGAGAATTAGATAGATTGTGGAATGTGCCAAAGGGTTTGGAAGACTAGTGTGAGTCTTAATCCTAGGGAGTTGGCACATTAAAAGGGAGGTTTATGGATGAAAAGATGAAAATGAGACTATATTGCTTAAAAATTGATTTTCAATGTCTAGATGCCACATAAATCAATGCTAGGGATGCATTGAGGTTGAGAATAAGAAGACTCATCAAGAAGAGATCAAAACTAGGACTTTGGGCCAAGAATAATTTGAACAAATTAGATAAGTTTGAATTTTGTGTCAATCATGAGATTGAGGATAGATTTATTCGAGAACATATTTTTCCCAAGTGGACACAGGTATCATAAATCTCTCCACAAAATTTCAAATTTTTTGAAGAAGTGTGAAATTAATTATCCTTTCTGAAATTAGAACTGAAAAGCTAAAATCAGGCTACCAGTCAACTGGTTCAAAACTAGTCAACTAGTCTAGTACAAATCAGAAACTAAGAATTCAAAATTACCAGTCGACTGCCCCAGGGGCAGTCGGCTGATCTTTCTGTTCAGACTCTCAATCGACTGCCCCTGGGGTAGTTGACTGATCCGCGAGGGTTTTAAAAGAAACAAGCCGCGCGGGGGGTGGGGGGTGGTCAAACCTAGGGTTTTAGTGCCACCCCCTGCGAGTTCTTCTCTCCCTCGACCTCCCCTCTTGCTTCGAGCCTTCCTAAAGACCTAAGATCACCTTCCTAGCCTCCCTCTACCTTAGATCTACGTCTAGGGTTGAAAGAACTTCTCTTCTCAAGTTAATCTTCATCAACCTTCACAATGCTATGTGCGGGAAAACAGTAATGACGTGTGTAGTTTATTTTTTTCACATTTAGTTCATGATTTGGAACTAACTTGTCCCACTTTGCATGTTTTTCTTTGTTTTCCTTTGTCATGGGGTCATTTTTGGTACATGCATGGGTAAATTGCATTGTAGGGTTGCATAAAAGAGGATAATGGGTGAGGGATCATCCCGGCAAGGTCATGTAGATCCTGAGGCACCTTGGTTCCGTTCCGAGGAATGCCGGTAGAGATTTGCGGATAATGAGTTTGTATTAATAAACTGTAGGTATTTAAATAGGGCATACATCCAAGAGAAAACCACCCGCATTGCTGAGATGATCACATATTTTGGTCTAGAGCAGCTAGTATATTGTCAGCACCCAGTTAACCTGGACTTGTGCAAGGAGTTTTACGCTAATCTTACATGCGTGGGTCCCGATGATGGGACTTATGAGTCCATGGTGGCAGGTGTCACCATTCCCTTTTCAGCTGCAATCTTAGGTTCATTTTTAGAGTGTAGGGCTTCCAACAATGCGGTTACATATTTTCCAAAAGTCATCGAGCCTTTCACCTTTCCTAATGTAACCATAGACCAAATTCATCTGCATTATTTTTCAAGACATCGATGTTTGACACAACGTATCATTGAAGCCAAGCGAATGAGTCCGTTTAGCAACGTATTGTATAAAATTGTCTTAGATTGCATATTACCTATTGTCACCAAGGGGAGGTCGAAGATTCGGCTTCCTCACTTGGTAATGATGTATGCACTAGAAAGGAGATTAGATATCGACATTACCTTGCATGTCTTTACATCCATTATCCACTTTTCTCATAGTGTCAATACCAAGATCTACATGCCTTTCGGTCATGTTTTGACCGAATTCTTTGAGTCTAGAGGTATTTGCACTACTAGGGGTGAGGTGCATCGCTTGTCCAAGGACTACGACCAGATATCTCACGACAGCTATCCTTGGCGGGGATTGAGTGTCGGCAGGGGGTGATGGCCTGGAGACAATGCTCTGATTCCTCCAGTTCTGATGAGGAGGCTGCACCTGCTGCTGCTGTTGGGGTTTCACAGGAGGAGTTCTCCCTACTACGAGCAAACGTTCATGGAATGAGGGAGGACTTCCACACATTTCAACAGCACCAGGTTGGTATTGATGGGGTGATTTACGACCTCACAGAGCAGTTCCAAGGGTTCCAGCAGCGGCAGGACAAGATGTATGCGATGATGCAGAGCTAGAACCTGATGTATCAAGCCCCTCCTCCTCCACCTCCTCCTCCTTCAGGCAATGACATGTGATTCAGCTGATTTGATGATGAGGGTGTTGAATGTGAACTTAGATCGAGCTTATTTTATTTATCTCTCAAACACTTATTTTGACATTGTAATATTTGATAACTTCGAGGCATGACCCTTGTGACTTCTTTTATGTTTTAGTTTATGACCTTGTATGAAACTTTGAATTCATGCTTTGGTATTATTTATATGAATTTTCAGCTCATGACTTTGATATTGCCTGTATTGTTGGTAATTCATAATTTATCTTGCTAAGTATGGGTATAAGTAAATTTTGATATATATATATATGTCTTTAGTTAAGGGATGAGAAGGGGGAGGTTTTATCATGTAGCTTATTTGGAGAATATATATAATGAAAAGGGAAGATTTGAAAATAATTCTATGTTGGAAATGGTATAGGATAGGCTTGGCAAACACATAGAATCAAATGTAGGCTTGAGAGTTGATACAAAATGATATATTTTCAAAGAATTGGAGTTTGTGTCAAAAGTCAAGCATATTTGGTATTTTTCACGAAACTATATTTTTCTAGGGTAGAATATACCTTAACAAATATGCTTGCAAAGTTTTAAATTTTTTCAAATTTTATGGAATTTTCTAGGGGTTTTTGAATTTAGGTTGAGAAATTCAGAATTGCAGTGTATCAGTCGACTGTGTAACGACCCGGAAAATTCTCTTAATATTTACTTAAAATATTAAGCATGTCTAGATAATTTTCTGAGGAACCTAGAAATGTTAAGGCGAACCTTGGCCTAGAAAATCCATGTTTTCTCATTTAAATTGGGAAAAAGGGCACTAATGGGCCTTATATGAGCTTTTTAGTACCATAATTTTTGGTGGATTTTAGGTGAAAATTAGTATAAATATAAAGAGATTTTAATAAGAAATATTAACATAATTATGGGGGAATTTTTGAGGGATTTTCGGAAATACTAGGGAAAAATAAAATAAAATAAGTAGAAAAAATTTGTGCAACTACCAAGGATTGAACCTTGGATCTCTTGTACAACCATGTATGCACTAACCAAGTCATCTAGCAAGGTAATGTTATGAGAGAATGAAGTGGATATTGGTTAAAGCATAGAAGAAGATGAAGGGTCATGGAGAGACTCTTCATTTACCTCCTTAATGGGCTATAAAAGGGGGGTTTTGGGAGTTACCTCTTCTTCCCATTACTTGCATTTTCGAAACTCCTCCTTCCCTCATCCTAGCCGAACACCACAAGAAGGGTTATCCCTTGGAAAAGCTCCACAAGAGGTCTCATCTCCAAGATCTAAGGGGTCTTCCAAGGATACAAGGACAAGGGGGTTCAAGGGTCCAAAGATCTTACCATTTCCTTCCCTTTCAAGGTTCGAAAAATCAAGAAACCCAAGGTAAGACTCCCTCACCTGTGGTATATTAGTTCTTTATGATTTTCCATGATTTTTAGCATATTATAAAGGTTGGTTTGAGATTTAAGTTGAAAGGAAAGAAAATCAAGAACCCTAGCCTAAGGGGGTTTTGGCCCTAGCATTTTAGGGGTCCATGATGATGCTAAAAATCTATATAATGTTATTTAAGGTTCCCTTATGATGTTTAGAGGTCAAGTATAATTTTTGGGAATATTTGGAGTACCCTAGGATACCCTAGGGTTTAGGCCAACATGAAAGAAGCAAAGCAAGCACTCTAGGATACCCTAGGGTTTCGGCCACAATGTTTAAGGGTCCATGATGATGCTAAAAATATGTATAATGTTATTTAAGGTTCCCTTATGATGTTTAGAGGTTAATTATAATTTTTGGGCATTTTTGGAGTACCCTAGGATACCCTAGGGTTTCTGCCAACATGAAAGAAGCAAAGCAAGCACCCTAGGATACCCTAGGGTTTCGGCCACAATGTTTAAGGGTCCATGATGATGCTAAAAATCTGTATAATGTTATTTAATGTTCCCTTATGATGTTTAGAGATTAAATATAATTTTAGGGAATTTTTGGGGTACCCTAGGGTCCCCTAGGGTTTTCGGCCAACCCATGAACTCATGGGTAGAGTTAAATCCAAACCCCCAAGCATATGTGTTGTGTATTAACATGATATAAGGGAGATTAAGGGTGACTTATGAGACCCTTTTACAAGGCTTTGTGACCCCACAAGATTCGGCCAAGATGGATGGTAGGGCAAAAGTTAGGGCTTTCCCCAAGTAAGGGCCCTAATAGCCCCTATGGTATGTTATGGTTGATGTTTAATGGTTGATTGGGGATTTTAATGAAATTTTTCCATGCACCCATGCCCTTGTAGGTTTCGGCCAGTCCTAGGAAGGGGGGCTAAGGATTAGGATTAACCCTAATCATGAGCCCTAAGGGCTCCCTATGGTCATATAGGCAATGTATGGATGTTCCTTTACCTTGTGCCATCTTATATGTTTATGGGAATGATGGAAACCTTCTATGTAGGTTTCGGCCAAGGCTAGGTAATTAGGGTTTGATGGAGTTAAGATTTGAAGAATGATGGTTTATAGTTCATTATGAAGAATACATAAGGGTTCAAGCATGTGGTAGGAATTTAAGTTACCTATAACCCTAACCTTAAGTACCATGTTTATGTATGTATGCCTATGATTTGGATGCCATGCCTAATAGGGTTATTTATGAATGTTTTATGTTCCATGTCATGCACTTGGATAGTAGAAATCATGTTTATGGAAGTCCTACCTATGAGTACTTATGTTATGCTAAGAACCATGTGATGTTATATGTTCATGCTATGTTAAGAACCATGCTATGTTAGGTGTTCATGCTATGTTAAGAACCATGCTATGTTATATGTTCATGTTATGTTAAGAACTATGTTATGTTACGTATGATAAGAATGATGCATGCCACGTTGTTATGAATAAGGATGCATGCCATGTTATGAATAATGATGCAAGTCATGTTAATGAATAAGGATGCATGCCATGTTATGAATAATGATGCATGCCATGTTATGAATAATGATGCATGCCATGTTATGAATAAAGATGCATGTCATGTTTATGAAGAAAGATAATGCTCATGCCTTCCAAGCATCATGATGATCAAGCATGTTTTAAGTCATGCTTCATGTAACCAAGTTATGCCATGTTTAAATATGCCATGAATGTCTTATGAATGATGAAGCATGTAAAGTATTTTACTTTATGAATGGGGCTTGTACCGGACTGAAGTATGGGTCCAAGGGATGGGCACCTTAAGAACGCCCCGGTTCTGGACTACCGAAGCTGTCCACGGTTCTGGCACTACCGAAGCTGTGCAACAGGGATGGGCACCTTAAGAACGTCCCAGTTCGAGGGCTACCGACTATGCTGTCCTTACCCTAGTAGGTCGAGGCTAGCTACCTTGTATTTACTTAGGGATGCGCGCCATGATGTATGTATGTGGTACAAGCCGGGGACCCCAACAATGTGATGATTATGTTTAAGTATTTAAAAGTATGTTTTCAAAAGTTAGGCATATATATATATATATATACATATGCATTCCACCCACGCATTCATTCATGCTATGCATTATGCTATGATGATGATGTCTTATGCTTATGATTCATGTTAAGAAATGGGTATGATAGTAAATGATTTATGCCATGATTATGTTAAGAAGATGCCCATATGCTATAATGGAAAATATGCCCATGATATGCTAGATAGGTTGGTCAATACCTTATGTTTATGTTTATACCATGTTCCATGCCATGTTAAGAATGTCTAATGATGGGTATGCTTATACCATGCTTTATGCTACGATAAGAAAGTTTAATTATGTCTATGCTTAGGTTCATGCTTTAGGCCATGATACGAATGTTAATTATGTCTATGCTCATGTTTATGCTTTATGCCATGATAGGAATGTTTAGTTATGTTTATGGTTATGCCATTGATAAGCACCATTTTATTGATTATTTTAATTGCTAAAATCCATGTTTGTCCTATGTTTTTATTGCTTAATTATGATTTTACCCTAGGTTTTGGAACTTTATCTCATTTTGGACTTAATTGCAAAATTACATAATTTTTGGATTATTTGGCCACTAATTTTCTGATATATTTTTGTAGGCATGAAAGGATCCTGGACCTAGGGCATACTGGGTCAAACCTGAGTCGGATGTGAACCGGATCGAATTATCAAGCCTACGATTAATCCGGGCCGTCCGATTCAAGAGCGGCTAGATCTGAGCCATCCGGGATGATCTGAAGCAATCCGAGCTAGGGTTAGGGTTGATCAATCTCTATGATCAAGATCTGAAGGTTTCATCCCAATCAGAGCTCAATCAACCGTTGGATCAAGCTTGGAGGGCTCTAGAGCGTCCATTCACAGATTGAGTTGATCTGGACCATCCGTTGCAAATCTGGAGGATCCAAGCTACCACAAGGCAGATCCTGGCCCCAGATCATCATCATAAAAATTTGGATCAAATCGGAACAAGATCAGCCATTGGATTTCATATGATCAATCTGAGCCGTCCATTACTTCCTATTTAATCAGAAACGCTGCCCATTTCTTCCTCGTCGCGTCTCCACCGTTCTTCATCTTCTTCGTGAGTTCTTAGCAATTTCTTCGATAGTTCTTCATCAAAGGAGGCGCGTCCCCTCGATTTCTCCTTTAGATCATGTGCTAGGTCAGTGGGAGAGCTTCTCGGTGAAATTCCAGCCTCAATTTGCCCAAGAAACAGGGATGTTGAGAGGTTTCCGCAACTCTGCCATTTGATGCCTTTGGATCGGTTGTGATCTATTACCTTCCACCTGAGCTATCCAGAGGGGTTCCCTGAGTAGCTTTGATCATCATCCACCCACCAATTCACGCAGACGCAGCTGCAATGAAGAATTCGAATGGAAAATTTCAGATTTGAGCAATCTGAGCTGGTTTTGAATCGCAGGGGTTGTTACCATCGACTTGCTGAGCTTGCGGGTTCGAGGCTCACTCTTGCTTGACGACCAAGAAGCATTTGAGCTAGGGAAGGCTTGAGGAGTTGTTTAGATAGTTTAATTTCAGTTTCTTTTAGCTGTAAATTTCGTTTCTGTCTCGTTTCTTATTGTTTCTGAATTTCAGATTCGTTACTTTGTTTAATGCAATTGTTTTGCTTAATTTAGGTTTGGTTTCTACTAGTTTAATATCTAGGGAATGTTTGTAGTGGATAATTGCTTTTAATTATAGTTTAGTTGTTGCTTAATCCTTCCGTATCAGTTTTATCTCTGTTTTCAGCTTGCGTTTCAATTCAGCTGTAGCTGTGTATCAATTTGGTTTCTGCAGTTATTTCAAGTTCAGTTTGTTTATGTATTTCATCCCTGAAAATTGGATATCATGTGTAGTATGCTAAGGCAAAAGGTTTGAATTTACTTAGCATGTGAATCATTTCTGAATTGAGCCTTACTTCTGAAATTTTGTTCAGTTTCCTGCATTAATGTTTCAGCTGTGTACCAGTCCTGATCTTGCGTATCAAATCCCAGTTCTGCAAAGTTATTTGCTTCTGAAGTTGAACCTTCATTGTTTACTTCACATCCACTTGTCTCATAGCAGTAGCTAGATTATCTTTGCATCCAACTGCAGCCGAATTTCCCCACTGAACTTCTGAAAATTCTGCAGTTGATTGCTGCAACTTTGCAGTTTCTGAAATTTTTCAATGTTGCTGCAGTTTACTGCAGTTTATGAAGTTGTGGTTGTGTCATGTTAGCTGAAATTCTTTCCAAGCATTGGTTTGTGTATGTGAACTCAGCTGCATTTGTTGCTTGTGCATCCAAAACATTTCTGAAATTCGAAATCTGTTCATCCCATTCTGCAACCTAGCTGTGCCAAATCTGCTGATCAATTCCATTTCTTCCATCCACCTTTCATTTCTGAAATCTTCAGCATTTTATTTCTGAAATGGTCAACTACTGCGTGCCAACTTGAACTGCTGCAAATCAGTTTTGTATCAAGAAAACTCTTGACTTGATAGGTCCCTGCAGTCTCTGAATTTCTGCATCCATGTTATCACTGCATCTCATTTCTGCAATACAGGTATTTTGCACATCATAGGTTCCAATCTGTAAAAGTGTTTATTAGTGAGACTTGAGATGGAATTCTCTTGCAATCGACTTTAGTTATTTTATTGAGTTTAAGCATCCAACTCAGTCTCTGAATTTTGCATGTTATCACTGCATTCCTCAATTCCTGCACATCTCTTGTTCTGTTCTCAGTTTGATGTTCCGATTTTGTATCAAGAGAACCTAATTCGTTTGGGCTGTTTTGATTGGAAATTCCTGAAGCTAATATTTGCTTGCATCAGTATCAATTGGAATTGATTGATTTTATATCAGATTTGTCTTCTAAATTAAGCTGAGTGCAATTGAGCTTCCATTTGTTTGAGTTCACTGGTTAAATTACTTGGGTTAAATTCATGGTTAAGTTTTTATCCTTTTCATTGTGATTTCATTCTCAATTGCAATCCAAACCCAGATTTACATTCGAAACCCAAATTCACAAACGACACCTAAATACGAGCGCGAATCAAACACGTCAACTAGCCCCGAGAAAAATACGACCTGTGGCCCCTATATTACATTTTCAGTTATTGATTGTAAAAGGGTTTTCAGTTATTCATTCACATCTAAATTTGATGAGCCCATACATTTCGTGACAACTTTAATTAGTACATTTGGGTCTGTCAGCCATGTTCCATGTTTATGTTTATGCTTCATGTTTAAGACTAAATGATGATTATGTTTCATATGATTATGAATGAAAGACGAATGATTTTAGTGAGTAGGAAAGAGTCTTACTAAGCCTGTGTGCTTATAGTCTTTTTCCTTATACCGCAGATCATGCAAGGGGACAATGAGGAAGCTGCAGGAGGGCAAGAACGTATGTGTGTGATAGTGACTTGGCCCAGGAACCTAAATGTTTCCCGTTTATGCTAGAACTTTACTTTTGATATCTCTATGCTTGAATAATGACTCATGGAACCTTATGTTATGATATGACATGATATGATGCCTAAGTTCAAAGTGAACCTTATAATATGAGGTTAGGTATGACATGATATGATGCTTAAGTTCAAAGTAATATGCTAAGGTTCCTATGTCATTAAGTTAAGAATGTTAGTAGGGCATGTATGAGTTAAAGTTATTCCGCTGCCTTATGATGTCTACATGCCTTAAGTATGTTAACGTAACGCCGCTTAGGAAAAAAAAAGCGGGCGTTACAGACTGCCCCTGGGGCAGTCGACTGATGTTTTTGTGGGTTTGCGAATTGAAGGCATCAGTCGACTGATGCTGGATCAGTCGACTAATCCTTCTAGTTGTTGATTTCTGAGGGTTTTTCAGAGATAGATTGGGTTCTTTTTGACACTAGGGTTAGGATTGCATGGGACAATCTTTTTGATGGTGTCAAAGGGGGAGAACTTGTGGTGTTAAGTTAGGGTTGACTTAACTTGGTCATGTGAAAAATTGAAAATTAGGTGGAGGGCATAGGTTAAGAGGGAGGGTGTCTCTTGTTTTTACTATGTCTATAATTTTCAATTGTTGTTGTTGTTTTTGCACTTAACTTAAACATATTGTCACACATCAAAAAGGGGGAGATTGTTGGAGCAATCGGACCAAGTATGATCTGGAGGATCATGAGTTTTGATGTGTGTGTCAATATGATTAAGTTAGGGTTTTGTTGTGATCTAATATGTGTATGTTAGTGTGCAGGTTTACAAGATACACATAGACTTGGTTGGATGTCTTCAGGTACGGTGAAGGGTGGCATGGAGGCAAGCCGTGGGCTTATGTGCGCATTCGAGGGACCATGGATAAGGAGGGACGATGAGCCGAGGGAAGCGGACTTCGAGGCATACGTGAAGAATGACATGGAGGCAAGCCGAGGGCTTGTGTGCGCATTTGAGAGACGAGGGCCAAAGTCGAAAAGGGCTTGAAGGCAATAGATCGAGGTTGCTGGAGCAGGAACGATAAGCCGAGGGACACGGACATCGAGGCATGGATGAAGGATGGCATGGAGGCAAGCCGAGGGCTTGCGTTTGCATCTGAGGGGCAGGAGCCGAAGACGAAGAGGGCGCGAAGGCAACAGATCGAGACTGCTGGTGCAGGAACGATGAGCCGAGGGACACGGACTTCGAGGCATACGTGAAGGTTGGCATGGAGGCAAGCCGATGGCTTGTGTGCGCACCTGAGGGACGGGAGCCGAATACGAAGCGGGCGTGAAGGCAATATATTGAGGCTGTTGGATGGAGAGTCAGTTAAGTCGTGAGGGTTCGAGTACTGAGTGAAATGTTCTCGGGAAATCCTAGGGTTTAAGTGCTGAGAGAAATGTACTCGGGGAAGGGAAACCTTAGGTTTGGAAGTGGACTAGTCGATTGGTGTCTGGGTAGTCGACTGGTACAGACCACAGAAAGATCAGTCGACTGGTACTAGACCAGTCGACTGATGGCACTTGAAAAATCGAACGTTAGGTTTAACGGTCAAGTCTAAGTGGGACCAGTCTACTGGTAATGGACCAGTCGATTGGTAGTGGTCTTTTCAACCTCGAGCTCTATTTAAGGGAGCTCATTTAAGGCTATTTCTCCTTGGCGAAACTTGCTTGGCTAAAGCTTGTTAGTAGCCTATATTGCTCAGGGATTGTCCAAGGTTTGTGTCGAGGTTTCTCCACCCACAAGGAGCGACAAGAGCTAGCCGGAGGTGCTCTAGGGAATCATCAGCCGAAGGATAGGGATCGTCAACCTTACGGACAACCGTGGAGTAGGAGTTTCATCTCCGAACCACGTAGGTCGATTTGTGTTAGCATTGTTTAGTTTTTATTCAGTATTTCCGCTTGCGCATGCTAACGTTGTAGGTAGAAAATTGAACGAAAGCTATTCACCCCCCTCTAGCTTCACGGTAAGATCCTAACATGTCTTACTACTGACTGCCATTTATATTCCTAGCGGGAAGTTGAGTCCCTGACTCGCAGGGCACTGAAGGCGGAGACCGAGGCCAGTCATACCCATCAAGGGGGTCTCCTACAAGCAGAGGTCAGTAGAGCTCTCCGGGTGAAAATGAAGCATCAGCTGGAGACTATGCTGGCCTTAGAGTCGGTCCTACACGGTTCTCATCATAGGGAGAGGTTGATGTCCGAGAGGGCAGTGACCCTCTCGAACGACTTACGCACCCTGACCGAAGAGCGGGATCAGCTTCGGGCCAGGGAGAAGAAGCTGTCCGAGAACATCCAACTTCTGGAGTCATCCACTGCATCACTGAACGATCAGATACAGAAGCATGCCAACCTGCTGGCCCAGAAAGAAAACATGGTGAAGGCTGCGGTTGCTCACATGACCGACCTCCAAGAGGATGTTGCCCGAGCCCGGTCAGAAGCTTCGACCACCTCAGAGAGGCTCAAGGAGGCATTAGAAGACTAGACAAAATGTCCTCTAAGGTGGCTCTGCTGAGAACTGCCAAGGAGGAAGTCATGGCTGAACCGCAAAACCTCAAAGCTGAAGAGGCGTCCTAGCCAAGAGAGACCGAGGCAGAGTTCAAGGCCTGGTTTCTAGAGTCTGATGAGTTCGGCGATATTATGGCGGCACAGGTTCTGAAGCGCCTAAAGTAGGGCTTCAACGGTGCCATCAACCAACTTTAAAAGGACCAACTATTACAACCGGAGGCCGACCTCAGTTTTAGAGTGTCAGCCGAGTTTGGGAGGAGCTCCCTCCTGAAGACAAGGATCAGTAGGAGCTTTTTCCCAAACTAGTGCTATGTATTTTTTGGCTTTCTCACTTATTTTCTTTTATTTCCTGACTTTGTAATGTACTCATCTGCTTGGAATGAAAGGAATTTTGTATGTTTTTGGTCTTAGTCTTCATGTAGATATTTTTCTCTGGAATGTTCGTCTATCTTCCCACATTTCTCTTTTTTCTGTGAGTAAGAGAGGGTATATTCGTGCCTGAATGACTTGCGTCCATATTCCGGGCTGGCTTTCCTACACTTCAAGTGAAGGGCTTATATGCTATAGCCACAAGGAGTTACCTTCTACCCCCATGATCATAGGAGAGACCGAGGCCATAAAGGACAGCTAGAACAAAGGAGCAATATCCTTTACTCGGCTTAATGATTATACCATTTGGGCTAGGCGTTCCTTTGTCTCCACTGTTTGGTGGTGCTCCTCTGTATTTGGTCAACAAGATGCGAGTTTACCTCTCCCACTGAATCTCGAAAAACCCTCATTAGGTTCGCGGTCCTAGGTGGTGGAGGTATCTCCGTCCCTGGTCGGGTCTTCACAGCCTCATGACCAATCCTGCTCATCTCGGGCATCCGCAGCACCACGAGGTAGTATGGTTTTAGCAGCTTCAGGTCAGGCATCCGAAGCATCACGACCATGCCTACTCACCTCGGGCATCCGCAACACCGCGAGGTAGTAAGGTTTAAGAAGCTTCTAGTCGGGCATCCGCAGCACCACGACCAGACCTACTCACTCACCTTAGGCATCCACAGTACCGTGAGGTAGTAGGGTTTAAGCAGCTCCTGGTTGGATATCCGTAGCACCACGACGAGTCCTACTCACCTCGGGCATCTACAACACCGCGAGGTAGTAGGGTTTAAGCAGTTCCTGGTCGGGCATCTGCAGCACCACAACAAGGGGTACTCACCTCGGGCATCCGCAGCATCGCGAGGTAGTAGGGTTTAAGTAGCTCCTAGTCGGGCATCCGTAGCACCACGACCAGGCCTAATGACCTCGGGCATTCACCGCACCGTGAGGTAGTAGGGTTTTAGCAGCTCCTGGTCGGACATCCACACCTCCACGACCAGGCCTACTCACCTCGGGCATCTGCAACACCGCGAGGTTGTAGGGTTTAAGCAACTCCTGGTTGGGCATCCGCAGCACCACAACCATGCCTACTCACCTTGGGCATCCGTAGCACCGCGAGGAAGTAGGGTTTTAGCAGCTCCTGGTCGGGCATCCGCAACACCACGACCTGGCCGACTCACCTCAGGCATCCGCAGCACCGTGAGATAGTAGGGTTTAAGCTGCTCTTGGTCGGGCATCCACAGAACCACGATCAGGCCTACTCACCTCGGGCATCCGTAGCACCGCGAGATAGTAGGGTTTAAGCAGCTCCTAGTCGGGCATCCGCAGCACCACGACCAGACCTACTAATCTCGGGCATCCGCAGCACCGCAAGGTAGTAGGGTATTAGCAGCTCCTGGCCGGGCATCCGTAGCACCACGACCAAGCCTACTCACCTAGGGCATCCACAGCACTGCGAGGTAGTAGGGTTTAAGCAGTTCCTGGTCGAGCATCCGCAACACCACGACTAGACCTACTCTCCTCGGGTATCCACAGCACCACGAGGTAGTAGGGTTTAAGCAGCTCCTGGTCATGCATCCGCAGCACCACAACCAGGCCTACTCACCTCGGGCATCCACATCACCGTAAGGTAGTAGGGTTTAAGTAGCTCCTGGTCAGGCATCCGCAGCACCACGACCAGGCCTACTCACCTCGGGCATCCGCAGCATTGCGAGGTAGTAGTGTTTAAGCAGGCAAGTACTCGGGATCCTTTAAGAGACATCTCGTTTGTGTCTTTGATTACTGAAACTGCAACGCAGTGCCAACACGAATACAAATATATTTGGACATCTCAAAATCTCACCGTGTATGATAGGGTCGGAGATGATTGACATGCCATGGTCTCTCCAACCTCTTGCCCTTTTCATCCTCCAAATAATAGCTGCCTCCTGTGAGCTTCCTGGTGACGATGTAGGGTCCACCCCACTATGGATCCAGCTTTCCGGGATCACCAATAGGCTTGATCTTCTTCCACACTTTGTCTCCGACTTGAAAGCTACGGGCAATCACGCGGCGGTTGTACGCTTGTTGCACACATTGTTTGTATGCTAGCAACCGAGTGGCTGCTTTGTCTCGCACGTCGACCACCAAGTCTAGGTCGATCAGCCGCTCTTGATCATTGTTCTCTTTATTATAGTGCTGCCACCGGACGAACTCCTCACCACCTTCCACTAGGATCACGGCCTCAATTCCAAACACCAGCTGAAAAGGACTCTGACCTATTCCTTCTTGTGGAGTGGTACGATAGGACTATAAAATATTGGGGAGCCCTTCGACCCAGCTACCTTCGACGTGATCTAGCTTTATCTTGAGTCCTCTGAGGATTTCCCGATTAACGACCTTGGCTTAGTCATTTCCCTGAGGGTATACGACCGACGTGAAGGCTTGGCGAATACCTAGCCCCTCGCGCCATTCTTTGAGTTTGCGCCCTGCAAACTGTCTTCCATTATTCGACACCAGCTTGTGAGGGATGTCATATCTGTAGACAATATCATTGCATAGAATCTTCATCACCGCGACCTCCGTGATGTGTGTGAGAGGCTCAACATTCTCCCATTTCGAAAAATAGTCCACTAGTACTAGCAAGAACTTCTTTTACTGAGGTCCGATTGGAAATGGTCCAACAATGTCCATTCCCCACTGATCGAATGGGCAAGACACTGTGGAGACCCGTAGTGACTCGGTCGGTTGATGAGTCACATGCTGATGTCTCTGGCAGGCCTCGCATCCGAGCACGAACTTGAGGGTGTCAGCCTGCAGGGTGGGCCAAAAGTACCCTGCCAGAATAATCTTCCTAGATAGAGACCTTCCCTCAATATGGCTTTCGCAAATGCCTTCATGCATTTCTCGCATCACATAATCGGCTTCATCTAACGCGACACATTTGAGGAGTGGTTGGGCAAAGACTCTCCTGTATAGTTGATCTTTGACTAATGTGAATCTGGAAGCCTAGCGGCGGAATAATCAAACTCCGTGATCCTTGGTCGACGCGTTCCCACTGCGCAAGAACTCGACATAAGGATCTCTCCAATCAGCTGTGGTCTGTCCTTCAGCTTCCTCTTTAATCTGAGCTACAGTTTCTTCGGTGATACTGAGCTCATCGAGTTGCTAGGTCGAGATAGAGCTAGCCAACTTGGCTAGTTCATCCGCCTTGACATTGTTTGCTTGGGAAATCTTCTACAGAGTAACCTCCGTGAAAGAGGATTTCAGCCGCTCATAAAGGGCTACATACCTCCGTATGCACTCGTACTTTATTTTGAAGTTGTCCTTATTTGTTGTTCCACAAGCTGAGAGTCCGAATGTACAATGACCTGAGCAGTTCCTACATGCTTGGCTGCATGCAGGCCTACTAGGATCGCCTTGTATTCAGTTTCATTGTTAGTGGCTCTGAAATAGAGTCGAATAGATAACTGCAATGTATGCCCTCAGGGGGAAACCATTAGCACTCCGACTCTGCTGTGCTTGCTGTTGGAAGACCCATCGACATAGATCTTCCAGACCCCTTCGGCTTTGGGCTCAGGGACATATTCGAGCATGAAATCCGAAAGGGCTTGTGCCTTGATGGTGGTCTGGGGTTGGTACTCAATCCCATAGTCGCTCAGCTCTGTCGTCCATTTGATTAGCCGACCCGAGGCTTCCAGATTGGTGAGAACTCATCCCAGCGGGCTGTTGGTGAGAACCACAATTGGGTGCGCTAAGAAATATGGCCTGAGCCTCCGGGCCATTAAGACCAAAGCGTAGGCCAACTTCTCTATCATGGTGTAGCGTGTCTCTGCATCCTTCAAGAGGTGCCCGAAGAAGTAGACCGGGTACTGCACAGTGCCTTCTTCTCGGATAAGTACAGAGCCCACCACTTGCTCAGCCGCAGATAAGTAGACGAACAATGTCTCCCCTTCCACTGGCTTGTAAAGGACGGGGAGCTCGACCAGGTAAGCTTTCAAATCTGCAAATGTCTTCTCACACTGGTCGTCCCAGTCGAACTTGACCACCTTTCTCTGAATCTTGAAGAAGGGCAGGGTCCTGTTGGCAGACTTGGAGATGAACCTGGATAAAGCTGTAATCCTACTGTTCAACCTCTGTCTCTCCTTAAAGTTATGAGGAGAGGGCATATCAAGGATGGCCTTCACCTTATCTGAATTGGCCTCCATCCCCCTCTCTGGCACCATGTACCCCAAGAACCGGCCACTCTTCACTCTGAACAGACACTTGGTCGAGTTCAATTTTAGCCTGTTGGCCCTCAGGGTGGCGAAGGTCTCCTCCAAGTCGGTTATCATATCCTTCCCCTTGTCTGTCTTGACCAGGATGTCATCCACATAGACTTCAATGTTTCTCTCGATCTGATACCTGAAGACTTTGTCCATCATACGCTGATTGGTTGTCCCAGCGTTGCGCAACTCGATAGGCATGACGTTATAGCAATATGTGTCGTCAGCCGTCATAAAGCTGACATTTTCTTGGTCTTCAAGCGCGAGAGGAACCTGGTGATACCCTTGGTAGGCATCCAATATAGAAATAAACTCACAACCAGAGGTGGAATCTATTAGTCTATTGATATGAGGCAGAGGGTAGAAGTCTTTAGGACAGACTTTATGTTGGTGCAGGAAGCACCATATCGAACCTTGTTTTGATATTGGCAAAGGATTCAAAGTTAAGTACTGCTAGACACCTAGCGAAGGGCTGCTAGGAGTTGAAGTCCTAGCGAAGGACTGCTAGGCACCTAGCGAAGGGATGCTAGGAGTTGAAGACCTGGCGAAGGACTGCTAGGCACCTAGCGAAGGGCTGTTATGAGTTGAAGACCTGGCGAAGGGCTGCTAGGAGTTGAAGACCTGGCGAAGGACTGCTAGGCACCTAGCGAAGGGTTGTTAGGAGTTGAAGACCTGGCAAAGGACTGCTAGGCACCTGGCGAAGGGCTGCTGGGTAAAAGTCCAACCGGAGGAGCCGGTTGGTAAAAGATAAACTCTCCTGAGAGGAGTAGGTGAGGACGCGTTCCCCGTCGAGGGAACAGTAGGCGTCGGTTCGACCTAGGGTTCCATTTGGGAGACCCGAAGTCAGAACCAAGACAGCTAAGGCTGTATAAACCTAACATTTCTTGCCTTGTTTGTTGTGGAACTAACCTTGGATGCAGGGACCAAAGGAACGTGTTTCTGCAGCTCAAAACGCCCCAAAGGAGAGGGGCAGCAGCTGGGCTAGGCGCCCGGGAGGTCCCGGGCGCCCAAAGTCAAAGCCAAACAACTAATTGAGCAAGCATCGCTTCGGAAGCTCACTGGGCCAGGCACCCTCAAGCTTCCTGGCGCCCTGATGGTCCCGGGCGCCCTGGATGCCTCAGGCGCCCCGGGTCCAAGCAAAACAAGTGATCGAAGCGAATTTAAGCGAGAAGCCAGCAGACCAAGTCAACCGGGGCGCTCCCAGTGTCCCGGGCACCCCCGTCAGCTCCGAGCCCGATTCTGGAGGGATAAGCGCTGAACGAGCTTCGGATGAGAGTTCTCAGATCCGAAGGCACATGTCAGGCACCCCCAGTGTCCCGGGCGCCGCTAGGAGTGCTATAAAAGGGGCTCGACCCCTAAGGCTTCAGAACACACTTTTCCAACGCCCCAATGCTCTTCGCTCAAGCGCTCTGCTCCGGAAACTTCTGATCTCGAGGTTCTAGCGCCGACAATGACCCTCCGCACTAAAGTACAATCTACACCGGGCGTCGGTAACGATGAGTTAAATTGTTCTTTTTACTACACTACTACTGTACAAATCTCTGTAAAGCTTTACGTCTTATAGAATAGCCCGCAGTAAACGGTCAAGGACCGTGGGCCATGGAGTAGGAGCCGACCGCGACTCCGAACCAAGTAAAAGTGCCTGAGTTCTTGTACTGTCTTTGTTTAAATTTCCGCTACGCATTCTCTTATTTTATCCGAAACATTTTCACGATATTCACCCCCCCCCTCTATCGTGTTTTCTCGATCCAACAAGTGGTATCAAAGCGGGGTAGCTCAAATTTGGTGCAACCACCAATTTGGGAGTTTTTTTGGATTTACGAAATTTTTTTTCAATTTATTTCTTTTCTTTTTCGTCAATCGAGATTGGTGCAACACCACTCGATCTTTCTCTCTTTGTATTTCAAATAAATAATATCTGTACACCTTTTTCAATTTTGAATTCTTATTTTTTCACCATAAGTCAAAATTGATAAAACGATCCATTCTTGAAAATTTGTCATAAACTTTTTTTTTATTATTTTAATATTTTTCTCAAAATTCGTGTTACCTTAATTCGAGCAAATTTTTTTTCTCTCAACATTGAAATTTTTTTTCATCATTAGTCAGAATATTCATTTTCTAAAAAATTTATCTCAAACTTTTTATTTATTATTTTATTATTATTCTGCCTCGAAATTCGTGTAATATTTTTTTTGAGCTATTTTTTTCCCTTCTCCCACACTACTAATCCAAGATCAAGTGTTGGTACATTTCTATTTTTTTTGTGTGCAAGATGGCCAATCAAGAATGGAACTGTGTTCGTCCGCCTCTGTTCTTTGGCGAGAACTTCAGAACTTGGAAGGGTCTAATGGAATCCCACCTAAAGGTCCATCTAGATCTATGGATGATAATCCAAACAGGGTTTACAGTACCTACAAAAGATGGAATGTCGATCGCCTGGGATAAATTGGATGAACAAACCCTCAACCAAATCGAGACCGATGCAAGGGCAACAGCAATCATACAATGTGGCCTAACCAAGGAGCAACTCGAACTAGTAGGTCCATTCAGATGTGCGAGAGAAATTTGGGAAAAATTGGTTAACCTTCATCAAGAGATCTCAGATGAAGAAGAAGATTAGGTAAGTTATCTTGCCCTCTCGGTCCAAGCACAGACAACTGACTCAGAGTCTGAACCTGAATCCAAAGTCGAAATCGAACCAGAGTCAGAAAACGAATTGACTGAGACAAAAATGGTAACCAATTTCGAATCTTCTTTTGAATTACAATTAAATAATCAAACAGATACTGTAATGGTCGAGGAAGGTGTAATTTTTAGTGCAGGAAAAACTCCAAGAGAACCACCAAAGAAGAAGCTTCAACCTGTACCCGAGTCCGACTCAGACTCGGAATCAGAAGACAATGAAGGAGATCGACCCAAACTGGTCCGATTAGCTCGTGATCATTACAAGAGTACTGGACAAACGATCGAGAAAGGTATGTTCTCAATATTTGAAAATCCAATACTTATCTCAAATAACATAATTGATTCATATAAATTAGTTAAGGTTAATATGTTAGAAAACCTAATTCACAACCTTGTTGATTTTAAAAAACCAGATTATTATTTCAATTATGATATAACTTAGATCATTTTTTTGTCATGTTTGCTTGTTTTTTGCTTAGAATTAAGACTGGTTAGACTAAGGACTAAACCAATTAACTGAAATTTGAACAACATAGTATTGGGTGGCGATGAGATGATAGTACGTTGGGGAAGCCTTTTCTAATAAGGTCAAGTATACACTACTTGGTCTCTTTAGACTGGTGAAACTAGCCGAAGCTACCGATCCAAGACCCAAGCTAGTTAGACCAGAATTTCTCAAAAAGTAACCTTGAAAATGAAATTTCGCTGACAGGCTTTGTCAAGGAAAGGGTTGATGATCCAATAAGGCTACGACCAAAGAAGGCCTTGTGCCTCGCCAAGACTTGGAAACCAATTTTTGAAATTCAAATTCAGTTTACTCTTTGTTAGATTCGAATCTAACACAAATTTTCAGTTAATCTTAGATTCAAATATTTTTTTTTCAAAATAAATTCAAAACTAATTGTTTTCAAAATTAATTTAACCTTTTAAAATTAACCATGTTTTTTTTCAAACATAAAATTTTCACTTTTGTTAAAACATCTCACAAAACAGATAAGGTAACCTGTTTAGTCATGTAGAACTGGGTGAGATGTCTAGGACCTAGTTATATAGTTCAATGCTTTTTCAAAATCAACTCAATTTTTTCCTAAAATTAATTCTAAATTAACTCTATATGTTTTCCACTCAACATTTTTGAATATTGAATTTCGTGTTAAATATCACAATAGACTCGTTTTAAATAGAATCTAGGGCTTGTTTGATTTAGTTATTGATTGGTCAAACATAGTCAACTGAGTCAACCCTAGTCAACATAGTCAAACATGGATAATACTGAAGACCCTTAAAGCACTTAGATAAAGTCAGACGAGTCGGATACAAGGGGAGTTTTTTTTTTATTTAGATTTTTTCAAAAACCTTATGCTCTAAAATTTAGTATCATCTCAAAATAAGATTTTCAAAAATTTGATTCAAATACCCTCGTATATTACTATCTCTTTGAAAAATTATTATCATTTCAAAAATCATAAATTTGATTCAAAAACCCTTGTATGTACTATCTCTTTGGAAAATTATTATCATTCCAAACTATGTTGAAAATTACTATATTGTTATTCAAAACTATTCTTTTGATAAACTCTAAAGACACAGAGGAAGGTCCACTTCATGATCTACAAGGACTTCTAGGATATGTCAAATTTAGGGGGAAATTGAGTCAAAAGAAGAATTTTTGAAATGTTTTTTTTGGTAATTATTTGTTTTGAATAATTCCTTTAATCTGAACAAAACCCTAAGACTCAGAGGAGGATTAACTTGTGGTCAACAAGCCTGCTAGGACTGTGTCAGGTTTAGGGGGAGTTCAAATTAAAAGAAGAAGTTTAACAATACTATGTTTTCAAACTATCACTAATGTTTTTCGAAAACTATGCTATCATTTCAAAATGTGTCTTTCAAATATTCATTTTTTTTCAAAATGTTAATACTTCAAAGTTCATTTTATGAATTGTGCTTGAGTCCCTTTTGATTTTGACAAACCCTAAGGACACAGAGGAAGTCTTCATAATGATCTACAAGGACTCCTAAGAAGTGTCAAATTTATGGGGAGTCTAAATCGAAAGAAATAATTTCTGACAATTATGTTCTTATAATTTGAATCAAACTTTAAAACTCAGAGGAAGAGTACTTGTAGTCAACAAGCTTCCTAGGACTGGGTCAAGTTTAGGGGGAGATCACATTAAAAGAATTATTGAGCATTTTCAAAATTATATGTTTTCATGCACTGCACTCTTAAAATCCTTTTGAAAACATAAATAATTTTTATTTCAAAATAATATCCTTTTAAATCATTTTGCGTATATATCTACCATCACTTTCAAAATTTTACTTTGCTTTGGAATACTTTTAAAATCCTTTTAGAATACTTTTGAAAATAATACTTACTTGACTTTGACAAATTTTCTAGGACACTTATGGAAATGACCTTGTAGTTAACAAGGTTTCCTAGGATTGTGTCAGACTGGAAAAGAAACCGAGTCAAGTATTATATTTTCAAAATAAAAATAAAATTGTTTTTAAATAATATCTTTCAAAAGTACTTCTATTTTTCAAAATATAATATTTTCAAAAGTACTAATACTTTTCAAGGTAATAATGTTCTAAGTGCGTGAATTTTCTTAAAGACTTGCCTACAAATACAAAATATATTTTTAATACTTTTCAAAGTGGAGTTTTGTTGGTGCAATTTAAAGCTTTTTGCAAGGCCTTCAAGAGTTATACTAAGTATTTTTATATTTTCAAAACTCATAGGCTCTGATACACAATTTTTTTAAAAAAACTTATTTCAAAATATATTTCTTTATTGATATATAGCCAAGGGGGAGAGCAAGAAAGAGAGAAAGGATTTTTTCTATATTTAACTTTTATCTCTTTTTCAAAAAGCAAAGCAAAAGTCTTTAAGTACTTCAAATTGTTTTTAAGTGCTATGTGCTGTTAAAATTTCAAACTACTTCAAGTGCTTTCAAGTATTTCTAGTGCTTCAAAATTTTCTAAGTATTTCTAAGTGTTTCAAATTTCTTAAGTGCATGTTTTTTTCCTAATTAAAATTTTTCTTAGTAAACAAAATTTGTCTGAGCAAAAACATTTTGAAAATTTTGGCAAATGTTTCTAAGTAAAGTTTTTTTGGGTGAAAAACTTGTCTAGATATTTCTTATAGATTTTATTTTTCAAAATACACAAAGTATTTCCAAGCAAATTCTTCTAAGTGTGCAAATTCTTTTAAAACAAATTTGAACAATTTTTTAGGGAAATGTGGCTTCAAAATTTTGCCTAAGAAAAATTTCTTTTTGTAAAACCTTGTAAGTAAAAGTTTTTAAAAAACAAAACTTAGGCTTGCTTTTCAAAATGGAAAATTGTCTAAGTGTAAAAAGTTATTTATGCAAATGTTTTTTTAAAAAAAAATACTTTGTCAAAAACTTAGAAGTTTTACAAAAACTCAAAACTCTCTATCCAAAACCTTGTTCATCCATGTTTTTTTATATATGTCAAAGGGGGAGGAAAGGTCAAAGTTAAGTACTTTATGACATAAGTATTCAGGGTTCTAGGGGGAGTATGAGAAATAGCGGATTTTTTAAATTTATTCTGTTCATAACTGCTATACTTCATTGTGTTTTTATTAACTGTTATATGTTTTTACTTAACTTTGAATTGTGTTGCTATAAATCAAAAAGGGGGAGATTGTTGGTGCAGGAAGCACCATATCGAACCTTGTTTTGATATTGGCAAAGGATTCAAAGTTAAGTACTATTTGTGATCTAACAATGTTCACTAAGTGTGCAGAAAGAAGTCCTAGAGAAGGACTGCTAGGCACCTAGCGAAGGGCTGCTAGGAGTTGAAGACCTGGCGAAGGACTGCTAGGCACCTAGCGAATGTTGGGACCAGTAAACTTGCTAGAGGGGGGGTGATTAGCTTCGATTCGCTTGTAGATGATTTGTCGAGGCGGAAGACTTCAAGCAATCGCTAACACTTATGATTTTACTTGGTATCCACCCCGGCCGGGTGACTAATCCAAGGATCCACCCTCCTCACACTCTCATACACTATGAAAGTCTCCTTCTTGAGGTGGAGAAACCTCTTACAAGCTTTCACAAAGATACAACAAGAAACAACACAAATACAAATGAAATCTTACAAGATTTACAATGAATAAGCTCACACTTTGCTTTCCTTGCTATCTTCAAGCTTGTGATCGCCTCTAGAACTTTGGAAGTGTAGCAACACTAAGCCCCAAAGCTTCTCTGTTCTCTCGCGTAAACCTCAGTCATCGATTACCCCAATCGATCACGAGACACCTTAATCGATTGACCAATCGATTACCAATACCCTGAATCGATTACCCAATCGATTCAGGACTCTTCTGTCCTCCAGTGCAAACTGCCCTAATCGATCAAATGATCAATTCACCCAATCGATTACCTAATCGATTGAGTCCAACCTAACTTATTTTCACAAGTCTAGGATCCCCTACCAAGTGTTCGGTCAACCCCTTTGACCCACCTGAATTTCTATTGCCTAGCTCCCAGCTCGGACTTAACCTGGTTCCCAACCAGATTCGCCTAACCCTCGAGTTAGGTCTAGTCTCTCGGTAGACTTCCACCTTGCCAGCATGCGATCTCCCCGATCCACCTGGACTTCACCTAGTCCCACTAGGTGTGCCTAGTCCCACTAGGTCTTTTCCCATGTCAGCATGCGATCTTCCCGATCCACCTGGACTTCACCTAGTCCCATTAGGTGTGCCTAGTCCCACTAGGTCTTTTCCCATGCTAGCGTACGATCTCCCCGATCCACCTGGACTTCACCTAGTCCCACTAGGTGTGCCTAGTCCCACTAGGCTTTTTCCGTCAAGCCTCCAGTCAACCTTGACCCACTTGACATGATACGACATTCAAACATCATTATCAAACATCGAAACATCCAACCTTAAGCTTACCAAGCTTACCAGACCTAAGCTCACCTGAGCTTAGTCAAACTAGGTCAACCCTGACCTAACCAAGATTACACCAACAGCGAAGGGCTACTAGGAGTTGAAGACTTGGCGAAGGACTGCTAGGCACCTAGCGAAGGGCTGCTAGGAGTTGAAGACTTGGCGAAGGGCTGCTAGGCACCTAGCGAAGGGCTGCTAGGCATTGAAGACCTAGCGAACGGCTGCTAGGCACCTGGCAAAGGGCTGCTGGGTAAAAGTCCAACCGGAGGAGCCGGTTGGCAAAAGGTAAACTCTCCTGAGAGGAGTAGGTGAGGACGCGTTCCCCATCGAGGGAACAGTAGGCGTCGGTTCGACCTAGGGTTCCATTTGGGAGACCCGAAGTCAGAACCAAGAGAGCTAAGGCTGTATAAACCTAACATTTCTTGCCTTGTTTGTTGTGGAACTAACCTTGGATGCAGGGACCAAAGGAACGTGTTTCTGCAGCTCAGAACGCCCCAAAGGAGAGGGGCAGCAACTGGGCTAGGCGCCCGGGAGGTCCCGGGCGCCCAAGGTCAAAGCCAAACAACCAATTGAGCAAGAATCGCTTCGGAAGCTCACTGGGCCAGACGCCCTCAAGCTCCCGGGCACCCTGATGGTCCCGGGCGCCCTGGATGCCTCGGGCGCCCCGGGTCCAAGAAAAACAAGTGATCGAAGCGAATTCAAGCGAGTAGCCAGCAAACCAAGTCAACCGGGGTGCCCCCAGTGTCCTGGGCGCCCCCGTCAGCTCCGAGCCCGATTCTGGAGGGATAAGCACTAACCGAGCTTCGGATGAGAGTTCTCGGATCCGAAGGCACGTGTCAGGCGCCCCTAGTGTCCCGGGCGCCCCTAGGAGTGCTATAAAAGGGGCTCAACCCCTAAGGCTTCAGAACACACTTTTCTAACGCCCCAACGCTCTTCGCTCAAGCGCTCTACTTCGGAAACATCTGATCTCGAGGTTCTAGTGCCGACGATGACCCTCTGTACCGAAGTACAATCCACACCGGGTGTCGGTAACGAAGAGTTAAATTGTTCTTTTTACTACACTACTATTGTACAAATCTCTGTAAAATTTTGTGCATTATAGAATTGCCCACAGTAAACGGTCAGGACAGTGGGCCTTGGAGTAGGAGCCGACCGCGACTCCGAACCAAGTAAAAGTGCTTGAGTTCTTGTGATGTGTTTGTTTAAATTTCCGCTACACATTCTCTTATTTTATCCGAAACGTTTTCACGATATTCACCCCCCCCCCCTCTATCGTGTTTTCTCGATCCAACACTTTATTTATATCTCGAATGTCAATACACACCCGCCATTTACCCCCGGGCTTAGGGACAAGTACTACATTAGCCAACCAAGTTGGGAATTACACTTCTCTTATGTGGCCTGTTAGTGAGAGCCCTAGAGCCAATCATGTGATGGTTGTAGTATGGACTCATTGTATCATATTTCATATATATATATAAAGGCATTTGATTATGGTTATTATACTTACTTGTATTGGTGCCAAGTAACTAAGTGTAATAACGTCCTTGGTAGTAGGTTTATATCTATATCAATCGATTGGTTGAATCGATAGTGAGATGATATAGAGAACACTACTCTTAATTATTCCTAGTCAAGTATTAACATTCAGGGACAATGTTAATGCATAGAGACTAGCATGTAGGTCAACACGATGACTTGATCTCACAAGTCATGGATATGAGATATCAAGTTGACACATGAGTATGCATTGGAGAATGTATACTGAATGACCCACCATGAGAAAGTATCATGGATCGTTATATGAGTGTCATATACTTTCTCATGTGACTATTAGTATGACTATTAGTCCTTAGACCTGAAGTCACCATAGTTCCCTACATAAGGAGTTATGTACTTTGGTTTCATCAAACGTCACCCGTAACTGGGTGGACTATAAAGGCGATTACTGGGTATGTAACAAATTATGCGGAGGGATGTGAGTGATGTAGATGGGATCTATCCCTCCTATATGACGGGAGAGATATCATAGTCTTGATAGAGTGAGATCACTAAGTGCATGACCATGCCCAAATAAGGCAATATGAGATATTGAGCTTATTTGATTATAGTGAGTCTACTTGGAGTTCAAGACACATAGATTGATTGGAGGATGACACGGTCTATGCTTCATAGAAGATCAATCTAGATATCGACGATAGAAGGACATTATCACATATTATGAAAGTCATAATTAGTAGTCACATTGGTGATGTTGGATCTCAACATTCTTGTAACTTGGGTAGCAATGATGTGTTGCTAGATACCGCTCATTGCTTATGTTTCTAAGAGGTTAGAAGCATTGCCAACGTTACAAGAACCTATAGGGTCACACGCAAAGAACAAATAGACGGAGAAAAAATGAAGTCAAGTTTGACTTGACTAAATATGGAAAGTCCATAAAAGGCAAGTTTGACTTGACCCAAATCCAAATCAAGTTTGACTTGACTTGGTTCCACTTCAAGTTAGACTTGACATGGGAGAAGAAATGGAGTCAAGTTTGACTTGACTAAATATGGAAAGTCCATAAAAGGCAAGTTTGACTTGACCCAAATCCACCTCAAGTTAGACTTGACTTAATGCCACATCATGGTGATGAATTGGCATGGAGCCAACCATTGATGATGCTCCACATCATCAAGAGCATTAAGTGTGGATGCCACCTCATCAAGGAAGATTAATGGTCAAGTTTGACTTGACCAAAAGGTCACCTCACCTTGACTTGACCAAGTGATGACTTGGCTTGGTATTTGACCAATGATGATGCTCCACATCATCTCCAAAGGTTGTAACCCCCCCCCCCATTTTAATTTGAATTCAAATTGAAAGGGGGTTATGGCAGGCCACTTAATGGCCATTAATGGCCATTATGTGGCCGGCCACAATGAGAGAACAAAACTATGTTTTTGGTTCCATTTCTCTTATGGTGTGTCTTCTCTTCTTCCTCCTCCAAGTGTTGGTGTTCTTCTTCTTCTTCTCCTCTTGGCCGAACCCTTGAAAGGTGCTAGCACATCTAAAGGGTTTCCTCCATCCACTTTGTTCGCGTGGATACTTCTAGAGGGACGGCACTTGACGTCCTAGAGATCCGACATCCAAAAGGAGCGAGCGGGATTTAGCGTGGCACGCACCAAAGGTAAAAATGGTTTATCCCTCTTTAGATCTAGGAGTAGATCGAGTTTTGAGCATGAAATGAATACGTGATTTTTGTTTCGGAATTTTTCTTCGCACGAGATCCATGGCTTTGGGTTCTCGGGGTTTTCGCGATGCGAAAAGGCGGTTTTCGTGGCCCGAAAAACCCAACCAGCCTTCAACAACTTGGCGACTTCCTCTCTGATAGCCTTGTCCTGCTCGGTCGCAAAATGCCTTCATCTCTGCTTTACCGGCCGGGCCCCAGGGGTCACATGCAAATGATGCATGACCAAGGCTAGGGGGATTCCTTGGATCTCCTCAGTAGCCCAAGCGAACACATCCCGATAGCTCTGCAAGCAGTCGATCAGTCGGCTTCTCAACTCTGGTGGGAGGTCAGCGACAATCTTTGTAACTCCCCTTGGCTATTGAGGGTGTAACCAAACTTCTTCGCTCTTGACCTCCCCCCATTCTTCCCTGGACCCTTCCTCCTCTCGAGGGTTGGCAAGGTCAACTTGCAGAGCTTCCTCAGCCTTCAGGTTCTTGCGGGCTTCAGACCTCACCTCTCCACTGTAACATCGCCGGGAAGCCAGCTGATCTCCCTTGACCTCGGCTACTTGATCGCCCACCAGGAACTTGATCTTTTGGTGGTAGACTGAGACCACAGCCTGGAACACACTGAGCGCGGGGTGTCCGAGGATGTTGTTGTAGGTTAAGGGGGCATCCACGACCAGGAAGGGAACCCTCCTCATCCTCTCCAGTGTGTCATCTCCCAATGACAGAGAGAGGGAGATCTACCCTATTGGCTGCACCCGGTATCCCGTGAAGCCAAAGAGTGGAGTGGAGACCGATCACAACTCGTCCTCATCGATCTGCATCTGATCCAAGGTCTCCTTGTACAGGATGTTCACAAAACTACCTGTATCCACGAAGATACACTTAACTTCATAGTTAGCTATGCGTATGAGAATTACCAAGGCGTTCTCATGAGGCGTCTCCATGTCATCCGGTCCAACGGAGATGATGAGGCCTCTGCGCAGGACACTTCTGTTGGGACCGGGTGCATGTTGACAAGGATACGGGTTCGTAAATTTTAAAATATTTACGTGCAGCGGAAGAATTAGCATAAAATAATTTCTTAAATTATTTTAACCACGTATCTAGCATGCGACCTTATGATGTGTAGACATGATCATAAATTAAAACTTTGCAGAAAAGTAAACTAATTTACTTAGTACCTCGCGTAACTCGAAGTAAGGGGACGAGATCCAACCGTAGCGTCCCTTGGAAGCTCCGCCCCTATTCGCGACCACACCGAGTTCTCTTCGGGATGACTTCGCAAAGTCACGAGTTTTGTGCCGACGAGAACTACTAGATTCTCTAAAGGCACAACTAGAAGATCAAGAGAGAAGAAAGGAAACTAACCACCAAGAAACGGAATCTAAATTCCGGGAAGGAAGGAGATGCGACCCGCTTCTTCTTCTTCTTCTTTGGCACCTTCTTGATGGAGGTTGCTCACGCCAACTCTAGGAGATGTGACGGTGGTGCGCCGGCCCTAGGAGGGGTGGATGCCAGCCCTATGGTGAGCAAGGGGCGCCGGCCCAAGGGGAAGAGAGAGGGAGAGAATAAGAGAGAGAGGGAGAGAATTAATCTCTTGATAACTCTATTGAGGAATTCAAGCCTAGCCTTGGTTCCTTTATATAGTAGCCTCTCCCTTGCCATGTCTCCCCTTTAACGGAATTAACGGAATAAATTTTCATAAGAAATTTATCTTATAAATTTTCTTATTAATTATTCCGTTATGCCAAGTTTTATTATAACTAATTTTATAATAAAACAAATACATCTCTCCTTTTAATTATGGAATAAATTTTCATAAAATTTATTATATAAATTTTCTCATCATGGAAAAATCAATTCATAATTGATTTTATAGAATAAAAATAAACCATTTAAAGTTTATTTTAATCACCATAAAAAGAATAAATTTATTATATAAATTTTTCTTTATCATGGAAAAATCAATTCATAATTGATTTTATAAAATAAACCAATCCATGGTTCATTTTAATTTCCATAAAAGGAATAAATTTATTATATAAATTATTCTTATCATAGAAAAATCAATTCATAATTGATTTTATAAAATAAAAATAAACCATTTAAAGTTTATTTTAATTTCCATGAAAATAAATTTATTTATCCATAATTTTATAAAACAAATCGCGCTTGATTTATTTTATAATTTAAACCAAATTAATTGGTTTTCTCTCCTTGTGGTGGTCGGCCAAACCAAAGAGGGTGGGCACCCTCTTTGGCCGGCCACTCCAAGCCCTTCCCTCGCGAATTAAACTCATTTAATTCGCCCAATAAGCCTTCAAAAGACTTAGCCATTTTAAGCTTCCGTTGCGTCTCTGATAAATTCAGATTCGACTTATTTCTCTTGATCGGAAAATCTAATTTTCAACTCGTTTTAAATCCCTCGGATTACTCGTAGTGCGTGTGACTAAATAGGCTTTCGATTTATGTTGGCTGTCTATAATTCATTAATTATAGAACGATCATGAGTGGCACCTAGTAGTACATCATGATCCCCAATTAATCGAATGATCAACGGTTGACCTCAGAAATTATTCTGAAACCCTTTAGCAGCTCTAATGAATCGTGCCTCATTCCCTTCACCATCTTATACCCACTTGGTTCAGGACATGGTCTGTGTGTGTCAGTCCCCACTAGGCTGACTACGTCACACCTAGCCCAAGTAATGTCTTTCTCGTCCTTTGGATTTCTAATTACTCTCATGTATTAAAGAGACTCATACTCTAAACATGACATGCTCTAGCCAGAGGCTTTGAGTAACAATCCGACGATAGGCCTGGGTATACATCTCCTCGCAAGGAGTGGTGAATCCTTTGTAGGCTGTTCAAACATCTTCGGGCACTTCGGCTTATACCCAACCATCCTGGGTCCACACCTCCTTGGAGATGCTTGCTTAAGATGTTAAAGTATAAGTCTCCATGACCAAGATGACTTGAACACCGCAAGTCAAAGGAACATCGCACTTAAGCTGCGGTAAGAACTTCACTGACCTGTCTATGTATAAACTACCATGTGAAGTTTTACAGTCAGTCACTCCAATGAACTAGTTCCCTTAACTAGCATCCATGTTTATCTCCGGACATCCCAATGTCACCAGCCAGTGAGAATCAGCTGATTAGAGAATAACCCATGCTAGTCTCAACAGAATTGATAGTGTCCATTTTTATCAATTCATCGACTAGGGATATTTTCAATACTTCACAATTGCACATTTAGAGATAATCACTAGTTGTGATCCCATCAAAAATTCTCTTATGCTGTGAATTGTATTGCGGACATTCAGTAGATGAGTTTAAGATCCCAATCAAATACACAAACATGTATACTCAAATAGTGAATTTTCATTTATTGAAATAAATGTTTACAATCATAAGGCGATTGCCTTAGGACACTTCTCTCATATTACTAACAAACTCCCACTTGGCCTAATGCCAATCGCTACGGTATCCAATACCACAGGCTCTAACATGTCCCTCAAACTTGCTCTGAGATAAGGCTTTTGTTAAAGGATCCGCTAAATTCCTTTCAGTGGGAATTTTCTCAATTTGTATATCATTCCTACTTATAATCTCTCTGATTAGATGATAGCGGCGAAGCACGTGTTTGGATCGCTGATGAGACCTTGGTTCCTTTGCTTGTGCAATAGCTCCATTGTTGTCGCAGTAAACCGGCACTGCTTCATCAATGGTTGGAACCACACCAAGTTCGGAGACAAACTTCTTGATCTAGACTGCTTCCTTTGCTGCTTCCGAAGCTGCGATATATTCCGCTTCCGTGGTAGAATCCGCTACGGTGTCTTGTTTGGAACTCTTCCAACTTATTGCTCCTCCATTCAAAGTAAATATGTATCCAGACTGAGATTTGGAGTCATCCTTATCTATCTGGAAACTGGCATCTGTATACCCACGTATTACCATATCTCCTTTTCCATATATTAGGAACACATCCTTAGTTCTTCTTAAGTACTTAAGGATTGTCTTGACAGCCGCCCAATGATCCATTCCTGGATCCGACTGGTATCTGCTTGTGACGCTCAGAGCATACGATACATCGGGCCTAGTACATAACATAGCATACATGATAGATCCTATCGCGGATGCATAAGGAATCTTATTCATGCAAATCCTCTCGTCTTCTGTGCGCGAACACATAGACTTTGAAAGGTTGATCCCATGCCTGATGGGAAGGTAACCTTTCTTGGATTCCGATATGCTAAACCTTTTTAGCACTCGGTCTATATATGTAGACTGCGAAAGACCAAGCAATCGTTTTGATCTATCTCTATAGATTCTAATCCCAAGGATATAGGTTGCTTCTCCGAGGTCTTTCATGGAGAAAGTTTTGGACAACCGAATTTTAACGGTCTATAAGACTGATATATCGTTTCCTATAAGTAATATGTCATCGACATATAATACTAGGAATACGACTGCACTCCCACTAACCTTTTTGTACACACAAGGTGTTGGTGCCCCGATTGGTTTTGATGTGATCAACCAAGTTAGGTTAGGTCCTGTTGGTTTTAATCCCTCTGCTAAGTGTGCAGGAGGTTAGGTACGGAGGAAGTCGAGCGTAAGACGTAGCAGACGAGAAGGATTGTGCGGGGAAGTGAGCCGACGGGCTTGGTACAATCCGAGGGACGCGGAAGCTGCGGAAGAGTACGCCGGTGGAGCGAGAAGGACGTGCACGGTGTCCGAGGGACGAGAAGCCGAGAGGAAGGACGCTCGAGGGGCGAAAGGCCGAAGTCGGGTTCGGGTGAGCCTAACTCCAGTTGGCCAGAAATCACCCAGAAGACGAAGAATCAAAAAGACCGGTCCAAGCGCCCAAAAGAAAAGAGAAAATTATTTGGTGCCAAGAAGATTCGAACCTGTGACCACATTACTAGATGTCTCCATACTTACCAAATGGGATAAACAGGTGATGTGAATAAGTTGATGTGAGCCGAAGATAAAGTTAATCACTTGCTGCGAATAGAAGCAAAGTTTTAATTAAACTTTATCTTCTAAAGGATAACCTTATCCTTTAATCAGATCTAAAGGCCATGGTTAAAATATATCCATGATCAACCATCAAGATCGAATCTGCAGATCAACAGATAAGAGAAATCCTATCAAAGATCTACGATCTGGATTTATTTTCCTAACCTATAAATAGGCTTGGTGTTTTAGAAGTTAAAGCAATTCATTGAGTTGTAAACTCTCTTTCTCTCTAAGCTTTCTCTGTGCTACAACTGTAAAGGCTTCTCCGCCTTAAGGAGTTTCTGTTTGAGCATCAACTGCCTTGGAAGCAACGACTCTGTTGCAACCAAGTTTATTTCTTTTTAAAGACGAGTGTTAGTGCTTATTTTTCATAAACCGTCTATTCACCCCCCTCTAGCCGGTCGACTCGATCCTACACAAGGTTCGTTAGGATTTTGTGAGAAATCAAACTCTTTGATTGTCTCATCAAAATGGATGTTCCAGCTCCTTGATGCTTGCTTCAGTCCATATATGGATCGTCGAAGCTTGCATACCTTAGCTTTATCAACCGATGTGAAACCTTCAGGTTGTATCATGTATACATCCTCAAGCAGGTTTCCATTAAGGAAAGCTATTTTCACATCCATTTGTCATATCTCATAATCATAATGAGCTGCTATGGCTAGGAGCATCCGAATGGATTTAAGCATAGCTACTGGCGAATAGGTTTCGTCATAATCAATTCCTTGTTTCTGACGATATCCTTTTGCCACTAATCTAGCCTTAAAGGTAACAACATTACCTTCCATGTCGGTTTTCTTCTTGAAAACCCACTTGCACCCTATGGGCTTAATCCCTTCAGGTGGGTTAACCAAGTCTCATACTTGGTTTTCGTACATGGAATCCATTTCGGACTTCATGGCTTCAAGCCATTTGTCCCTTTCTGAACTTTTCAGAACATCTTCATAACTGATAGGTTCATCATCGCTTATGAGTAACACGTCGTTCGATTCACTTATGAGAAATCCGTATCTCTCTGGAATATTGTGTGTCCTATCAGACCTACGAAGAGGTGGTGTTGCTTTAGGTTCAACTGATAGCTCATCATTATGAGTTATTGGTTGTGGGTCTAGACTAGGTGTCTCTGTGATGTCTATTGGAGTTTCTTGAACTTCATCAAGTTCAAAGCCTCTCCCACTGTTTTCTTGTAAAAGAAACTCTTTTTCCAGAAATACAGCATGCCTTGAAACAAACACCTTTTGTTCCAAGGGATGATAAAATTGGTAATCCTTTGTTTCCTTAGGGTATCCAATAAATAGACATTTATCAGACTTAGCATCCAATTTGTCTGATACAGTCCGCTTCACATAAGCAAGACAACCCCATATCTTAAGGTGAGTTAAGTGAGGTTTCTTACTATTCCATGTCTCATATGGAGTAGTAGAGACTACCTTGGTCGGGACTCTGTTTAGCAAGTAAACAGCTGTCTTTAGTGCATAGCCCCAAAAGGATTTTGGAAGAGTTGCATGATTCATCATCGACCTAACCATGTCCATCAAGGTTCGGTTACGCCTCTCAGATACACCATTATGCTGTGGTGTATATGGCGGAGTCCATTGAGACAATATCCCATTGCCCCTAAGATAATCTTGAAACTCTTGACTTAAGTATTCACCACCCCGATCGGATCGAAGTATCTTAATACTTTTGCCAAGCTGTTTCTCTACTTCACTTCTGAACTCTTTGAATTTCTCAAAAGCTTCATATTTGTGTTTCATTAAGAGCACATACCCGAATCGTGAGTGATCATCGATAAAGGTAATGAAGTAGCTATAGTCTCCTTGTGCAAGAGTTGACATTGGTCCACATACATCAGTATGTATTAGACCAAGTAATTCTCCCACTGGTTTACCTTTCTCGGAAAAGGGTAATTTGGTCATCTTGCCTTTTAAGCATGATTCACATGTATCAAATGAACCGGGTTCAAATGATTCCAGAATTTCACATCGGTGTAATTTGGTCATGCGCTTCTTGTTTACATTGCCAAGACGACAATGCCACGTATAAGAGTCTATTTGATTATCTATTCGAGCACGTTTGTTGCTAACTTCGATATTGAAAACGTCACCAGATAAATCTAACGTATAGATACCATTGCATAAAGTTCCGGTCCCATAAAGAATACCATTTAAAGTTATGTAACAGCAATTCTTACTAAAAGTTAAATGATAACCCTTTTCATTCAAGCATGAAATAGATACAATATTCTTTATTAACAAAGGAACAAAATAACAATTATCCAATTCTAAGACAAGTCCAGTAGGGAGCTTTAGCAAATATGTTCCAATGGCAACAGCAGCAATCTTTGCTCCATTTCCAACTCGCAAATTCGCTTCTCCCTTGACGAGTCTTCCTCTATTCCTTAGCCCCTGTATGTCATTACATATATGTGAGCTACACCCAATATCAAGTACCCAGGTGTACGAGGAAATAGAGTGACATTTAATAATGAAGATA
>JAGFNQ010004348.1:0-73115 GCA_024364735.1 Boesenbergia rotunda
TTGTCCTCTGCAGAGTGTCCTCCCCCAGCGACAAGGAAAATGAGATCTATCACATCGACTGTACTCAGTATCCGGTAAAGCCGAAGAGCGGAGTGGAGATAGGATGTAATTCATTCACGCCCACTTGCATCTGGTCTAACACCTCCTTGTACAGGATATTGACGGAGCTACCTGTATCCACAAAGATGCACTTAACCTCATAGTTAGCTATGCGGGTGAGAATTACCAGTGGATCTTCGTGAGGGGCTTCAACATCCTCCAGATCATCAGGACCGAAGGAGATGACGTGCCCTGGCGCTTCTCCCTATCAGTCTCGATGGCGTAATTTTCCAACCGGCCGGGTATGGGTCTTCCTTGCCCGATGGGAATCTCCTCCAGTCGAACCTCCTGAGATTACTCCCACATGGCCTGATGGAGGTCCGTGAACCGGAGTCTTGCCTTTCTTAGGATCTCTTTCGGGGAGATAGACTGGCGGGGACTATCTCCCTACTTCTTCCTCTTGAGGGTGACCGGGACTGATGCCTGGATCTGTCTTCCCCCGGCTATCGTCGATGGGGGGAAGGGCTTCGTCGAGTAGATCTTCGCCGATACCCCGCCTTGCTCCACTTTTTGCGTGGTTTGGCGCCCGCATCCTTGGGCTCTCCCCTTCTTCAAGGTATAACACTCTTCCATAGAGTGAGTTGTGCTGCCATGGAAGTCGCAGTATTTCTTCGGTGGTTCAGATCCTTCTGTGTCCACCGTCTCCACCAACTTCTTCTTGCCGGTCCAGTAATCTTTCTCGGAGCGAGGATCTTTTGCTCGGGTAGGAGCGAGCGGTTCTCTCCTCTCGGATCGTACCGAGATTTGGATAGAGACTCCCGCCGAATTTTTGCGACGGGAGTACTCCTCCATGTTGACATGCTTGACCGACCGCCCCAATAAAACATCGAAGCTGGTCGATGGTTTCTTCACCAACGACCGGAAGAAATCTCCTTTAGAGAGTCTTTGCGTGAAAGCGCTGATGAGGATCTCTGAGGTGGTCATCAGCACATCCTGCGTCACCCGATTGAATCGTTGGATATAGTCCTTCAGCAGCTCTTTGCTCTTCTGCTTCAAAGTGAACAGGTTTAGAGTTGTTTCTGGTATCGTCGGCTGCTAGCGAAGTGATGTAGGAAGACGGTTTAAACTCCAGAAAGGAGTTTATCGAATTTTGAGGCAGCCTCTGCAACCATTTCTGGGCGGCCCCTAATAATGTGTTCAGGAACACCCGGCACTTCACACCATCTGTGTATTGGTGTAACGAGACCACGTTCTCGAATTTGCAAATTTGGTCCTCCGGATCTGTTATCCATCATAATCACAATTTCTGGACCACGAAACTGCTTAGACATGGGATCCGTTATGATGTTCGGAGCAAAAGGCGTAGATGGAGATTTCAGGAGAACTTTGGCTGCCTCAATCTTTCCCTGTCCATCCTCCTGCCATAGAACGCTGGAGGCGGCGGAATGCGCCCTCTCCATTTCTCCTATCGAATCTCGCCTATGCCCCAGGGCTAGACCCGACCACGGTTCGGAACCGATGGTTCGGAACCACCGATCGACGGTTCGTGGGAGGTCGACCCTTAACTTTAACCGCCAAGACGGTTACAGTTCACGGTTCGGAACCGCCGGTTCACGGTGCGGTTCACAGTTCGCCACGATTCGCCACAGTTCAAGATTATTATATTAAAAAAATTAAAAATTAAATTAAAAAAAATAAATTTTATTAAAAAAGGGCTTGCACTTATATAAGTTGCCTACGTATCCCCTTAGGGTATAGGGGAATCAAAGCCCACGTAGTTCTTTTACATTTTTACATTTTTACCATTTTATATTTTTTACATTTTTACCCTTTCTCACTCACTTGCATTTCCTCTCGTTCCCGTTGTATTTGTTCCTTCGGTATCAAATTCTTCGACTTCGTCTTCTGAAAGTTGCATTCCTTGGATTCGCTTCTCGGCTCTGGTCCAATCATTAAGTAATGCTTGAGCTTTCAATGAGTCGAGAGACATAGTTGATCGTCGTTCATCTAATATGTTGCCGCCGGCACTGAACGTCTGCTCCACAGCAACAGTCGGCACTGGAGAAGCTAAAATTTCTTTTGCTATCACGGAGAGAACAGGAAAGCTTTGAGCCTTCTGTGACCACCACTTCAAGATGTCGAAGTCTTCACTATCTGCTTCATTAAAATCAAAAGAAGTCGTAAAATAATTCTCAAGTTCCTGTGTGGAACTTGAGGATCCACGTGGACGTTTCGTCCGTTCTTTTAATAAAAGTTGGGCTTTTGTAAGTTTTAAATTAGTAGTAGTAGGTTGTTGTGTTTCAGAAATATTAGTTTGTGTTCCATATTTAACATAATATTGATTATAAAGATTATATAAATAATTTTTAATATTATATACAATATTAGCTGGATCCGGAGAGGAAGAATCTTTAATAGGAATTAATACGTCATAATATAAAGTTAACATTTCTTGTAAAACTTCTAATTTAAATCTAGGATCTAAAGCAAATGCAATTAAATAAATTTCAGGAACTAAATAAAAATATTTTTCCCATTTAGTTTTCATAGCTATTATACATAAAGTTAAAGCTTCATCATTTACATGTTCATTTAATATTAATACTATACTACAAAAATTTACTAAAATTAAATGAGCAGTAGAATAATAAACACCAGAAAGTTGTTCAGTTGCATCGTTAAAAACTTTTAAAATTTCACAAATACTACTACAAATATTTCATTGTTGTGTAAATAAATATATATTAGTATTACTATTTTGTGCAAAAAATAAACATAATAAATCTTTATATTAAAAAGAATCTTGTAATAATTGATATGTTGAATTCCAACGTGTTGGAACATCACGTGGAAATTTTTTTGGTCACATTCCATTAGCTTTACAAAATCTATCCCATTGTTTCATCATAGATGGATGGGACCATAAGTATGAAATTGCGGTTCTAATTTGTTGAATATAATTTTGTAAAAGTTTTAAACCATCTTGAACACATAAATTTAAAATATGGCATACACAACGAATATGAAAAAATAAACCTCCAATGACAGGTTGACAAATAAATTTTAGTTCATCTATTGAAGCGGTATTAAAACTAGCATTGTCTAATGATATTGAAAATATTTGATGAGTCAATCCATATTCTTCTAAAACTATGTGTAATAATTGTGCAATGTTATGAGCAGTATGTGATTCATCAAAAATTCTATAAGCTAATAATTTTTTTTGAAAGATCCAAGAGTTATCAATCCAATGGCATGTTATACCCATATAAGAATGAGTTTGCCAATGATCACTCCAAATATCGGAACATAAAGAAACTTTATTATTTAATTTACTAAATTCTTCAATTAAATTCTTTTTTCTTTGTTTTACTAATCTTTTAATTGTACGAGTTAATGTAGTCCTAGGTACACGTTTAGCAGCAGGATTAAGAGATTCTTTAGAAAAATCTTCAAATGTGCATTTAGATCCAAAACTAAAAAAAAGATGTTCTACGGAAACAAATTTAGCTAATGATTCTCTTAATTTATTATCTGAATAGAAAATAAACCAGAATCAGTACTACTACCGCTAGAAAATCTAGATAATTGTGTTTGGGAGCGGTCAAGCCCATATTCCGTCGGGTGCTTCGTTTCTACATGTCGTTTCAACGACCCATAGCCGCCGGCGGCTTGGAATTTGTAGGAAGCATTGCAATGCTTGCATTTTGCACGCATTTCTCCCGACGGAAGTGTGACCTTCTCAAAATGTTTAGTGAAAATATACGATTTTAAAGGAGGATTTTACCGAACCTTAGAAGTAATCGCATCGATACTTCCTTGCTTTTCGGGGATCGGAGGGCGTTGGGGCTGAGCCTCGGTCTCATCATCGGTGGATTGAATTTGAAGGTTGTGATCCTCGTATGCAAATTCTTTTCCCTTCTGAGATCGAGATGATGAAGCTCCGTGACCTCCTTCCATTATCGTCGTTGAAGAACGCGGAGAGAAGTTGAGAGTTAGAGAGTTGAGAATGAGAGATTGAGAGAAGAGAAGTTGTGTTGTAAGTGAAAATGATGAAATGAGCTCCCTATTTATAGAGTTCGGATTATAACGGTCACTAAATCATAGTCATTGATCAAAAAATGATCAAATGATCTCATCCGTCCAAAAAAAAAAACTCAAAAAGCCTCCAACGGCACTGAACCGGCGATTCAGTGTCGTTGGACCCGATGGTTAACCGCCGGTTCGCGGATCTGGCCGCTGGAACTGGAACCGGCCTGGCATCCTGCCGGGCCGGTTCTGGTTCGGCCCGGCGAACCAGGTCAACGGGCCACCCGGCCCGTTGACCCGGGCCAGTTCCGGGCCGGGTCCGGGCTGGACCCGGCCCGGGGTCGGGTCTACCCAGGGTTATCATTACCGGGGCCCTCAGTGGCAAAACGGATCATCGATTCTAATTGTGTGAGGTTGACACCCTTGGGATCTCGACCTGCATCGGAGCCGCTCGTTGAGAGGTGGCCTATTCAATCTGATGTTGCTCCAGTGCTCCTCTAACGGCGTTGGCGACTAAACAATCCAACTCCTCCTGCATCAAAATGATGGGTTATCCCTCTGGATCTATCATCGCAGTATTCCTTCTAGTGCTTAGATGTTTCAGACGGCGCCAAACTTGTTCCGAAAGCGAACGACGGGGATGACAAATCACCAAAACGCGCAACCCACGGTGACGATGACGGGGAGAAGATGTCGACGCCTACGAAATTAACACGAGCATAAAGGGAATGCACCGGAAGAAGTTTCGGCGGAGCCCTCTTCGACGCTCAAGTCAGAACTCCTTCTTTGAGGGAGAAAAATGAGGAATCAAAGTACTCTAATTCTGGAAAGCTCCCCCCTTACCTGGGTGTCGAGACATCTTATATATTTGACGCCTTCCTCCCACGTATCCCCACCTCCTCCTCCTCTATGTTTCTTAATCATCGGTTATTTGACAGCTGTTCTCTTCTCGTAACGGTCACTGTGAATATTAAGGCCCTAATTACTATGTGTTGCAAACAATAATTACCTAATGGCTTTCCTGTTCTGGAAAGTGGAGAGGGTACTTGAAGCCTGGCTTTCTTATCTCTACGGTGATCTTTGGGCTCCACTCTCCCGAGTCAGTCTCAGAGTCTTATCTCCCGAGCTGACGACGGAGGTCTTCTTCCGTTCTCCCGAGATAGTCTCGGGAGCCCAATTCCCGGTCTGACCTCGGAGGCCTTCTTCCATTCTCCCGAGACAGTCTCGGGAGTCTGATTCCCGGTCTGATCTCGGGCCACTAGTTTGGTAGGCGCTGCCAAGTAGCTTTCTCGTACCACGTGTCCCCCCTGATTGCTCATCCCTATCATTTAGCTTGAACATTATAATCCAAATGAGAAGGTGAACTCTAGACTAAAATAAAAATAAAATATTAACTTTGAAATTAAAAAAGTTTTTTTTTAAATTTGATATCAGAATCGATCATTTAGTATCAAATTTAATACCCAAAATATATTTTCCTTATTTTTACATTATCTTCTCTACTAGTCTTTGAATTTGAAATTTCCATTGCTTTCATCTTCAATTCAATTCAAGAAAGTTCATCTCGGCCTCGAAAGAATAATGAAATAGTTCATTCGAATGTGAATCTCGATATACATTTTATAACGAGAAACCAGAGTAATCTTTTATAGTCGAGACACAAGGAAGATACGCCACCTTTAAAATCATCTATTTTTATTAAGAAAAATAATATACTCAATAAAAATAAATACCTCAGTAAAAATTTTGACCGTCATTAAATGACACGTTCGATCGTCGATCGAACACTACCGGCGATCTCTGATGGTCACCCCGAATCAAACTATACCTTGGGAGGACGGTGAATCCGTCAGGATCGTCGACAAAGGTGAACCCATCGAAATCGACGATGAATGATGTGAGCTCGCAATTACGGTGATCCCCGACAAGTTCACCGTACCTCCCAAGATATAGTTTGGTTCGGGACAACAATGAAAAGCCGTCAATAATATCCGATCAGCGATCAGACGTTAGACATATTACCAATTGATTGTTAAAATTTTTATTAAGATATTAACTTTCATTTTCATTATCATTTTTATTTTTATTTTCATTTTCACTTTTACTTTTACTTTTACTTTCACATACATATCATTACTCTTTTATTAAATATTCACTACAACAAATTTATGTATGGACAGCGTGCTATTATTCTATTCATAGCGCATATCACACGCTTCACAACGATAACTTCACAACTATAAGTTTGTCAAAGTCAAAAGATATCGATAACACGTGGTGCGTGCTACGGTTAAGATTATTCGCAGCGTACAATGGGCGCTACAGTTAAGATTATATTTGATGCGCAATGCATAATACGTGCTACAATTAAGATTATTCATAATGGGTATATTTAAAGAAAATTATGTGAATCCTAGGATATTAAATTTTTAGATCGTTCATTACAAGCGTTTCTTGATTTATCTTAACGATCGGTAGGAAATTTTCATAAGATTGAACTGGTCATCCAAAGTTAAAAAAAACCTCGTTAAAAATACAATTAAGATTATTCACGGTATACAAAGTGCACTAATAACGTTGTGTACATATTAATATTATGAATTAAAATTGAAAAAAAAACAAAATCAAAACTCAAATAATTATCATACCACAATCAACCATCAGCACCACTCTTAAACAAAACGATAGGATATTGATATAAAAACTAATTAATGTTAAATATCCATTATCTAAATAGGAAAAAAAATTTATAAATAAGTATTTATTTAGTAATATGATTTATTTCCTAAAAAAAATGTATTTGACTTTTGTATCTAACAGATCCTCCATTGAGTGGATCACCATGACTGCCCTATCAAAACTCTATGATTCAGTAGGAGTATTATTTAATTAAAGATCTAATTAAATGATCTAAATATGATACTTATTTCTGTATGTTTTACTGTTATAGATCACCATGTCATCTAACACGTCAAATACTCTCTCTCTCTCCGATCCATCCTTGAGAAGGACAAGCTCAATGAAGCTAATTTCCTGAACTGGTACAGAAACTTGAGGATCGTCCTCAAACAAGAACGAAAATTATACGTCCTAGAGCAATCTCTTCCAGAAGTACCCGTCACTACCGCCACCCGCGCCGAAAATGATGCTTACAAGAAGCATCAGGATGATGCACTCGATGTATCGTGTCTCATGCTTGCCACCATGAACTCTGAGCTTCAGAAGCAACATGAGAACATGAATGCACATGATATGGTTGAGCACCTAAAACAACTATATCAAGGGCAAGCTAGACACGAGCGGTTTGAGGTGTCTAAAGGCCTATTTGCATGCAAGAAGGAACTCCTGTAGGAACTCATGTACTCAAGATGATTGGGTATATCGAGAACCTTGAAAGACTAGGATTTCCACTAGGACAAGAATGTCACGGACCTTATCCTGCAATAATTGCCGGAAGTGCACAATCAATTTGTTATCAACTATAACATGAATGAAATTGACAAACCTTTGCCTGAGATGCTCAGCACGTTGAGAACTGCTGAACCCAATCTCAAGAATACCAAGACAGTAATGTACTGATGGTAAAAAAGGACGAAGATAAATGGAAGCTTAAAGGCAAGGGTAAGACCCAAGCTAAAGGCAAGGCCAACTCTACTACATCCAAGGCCAAAGGTGGGGTGCCTAAAGAAGGGACCTGCTTCCACTGTGGTGAGACCGGGCATTGGAAGAGGAACTGCAAACTCTACATGGAGGAAGTAAAACAGAAAAGAAGTGAGACTTCTGCCTCATGTATTTTTGTTATAGAAGTCAATCTATCTATTTCTTCTTCTTGGGTATTAGATACCGGTTGCGCATCTCGTATTTGTACTAATGTGCAGGGCCTTCGAAGAGCAAGATCGTTGACAAAGGGCGAAGTGAATCTATGAGTAGGCAATGGCGCAAGAGTTGCTGCTATATCTGTAGGAACATATTCTTTGTCTTTGCTCACTGGGCTTATCTTCTTTTGATACTCCTCAACTTGCTCAAGTAATGCAACCTTCTCCTCCTCTTTGTGTCTCAATTCTTCTTTTATAGAGACAACCAACTTCTCAAACTCTTCAAATCTTGAACGTCTTTTTACCAAATGGCGTACCCAAGAATTGGTATTTACTAAAAGACGTACCAGAGTTTCATTTTTACCAAAGGACGCACTCATTTTAGTGAACTGCCTCTTATACCCCTCCCGCCAATCAATGTCGAATCTCTTTCTCAGTTAGAATTCCGAGACATCTGAACCAGCCGCTTTTCTAGACTTTTCAAATTAAAATAATATATTCTGGGAGTCGGCTACAAAAGCGTAAGGCAAACCTTATCACAGCACAAAATTTCAGGCCCATGTTGGGCCTGAAATCAGATGATTTCAGACCCAGCGTGGGCCTAAAATCTTTTGATTTTAGGCCTAATTTGACTAATTGGAACTTGACAGTACTAATTGGTATGTCTCGGTTGATAGCTAATTATTAGAAATATTAAAGTCACTAAACAAAATAAATACTCAAATTGCTCCCTGCTTTCTTCTCAAAAAAAAAAAGTAAGTCATGAAATCAAAAAAAAAAAGGCCTGAATTATAATGAACATGACACAGTCAATATTTCATCAGAAAAGATGATGAAAAAAAAAGAATATCGATCTAAAGTTTCCTTACCACTTGATATCTTGAAGCATTTCCAACAATTACACGACCTGAAATTTAAAACTATCTTTTAAAAAAAATTAGGAAATTATTGAAATTAATTAATCAAATGTAATTTTAAATCACCATGAAACAGACTGCAAAGAGGAGAAGAAGAGGAGAACGAGGCATATATGTTTTGTTTTCAAATGATCAAAAAAGAAGAAGAAGCTAATACAAAGTTAATAGAATTGTGTATGTATTTATACATTGAAAGCTGTTATGAGCCAATTATGTTAAGTGCTTAAAAAAAATAGGGTCTGAAATCCTTTGATTTCAGGACCAGCTTGGGTCTAAAATCAAAATATTTCAGGCTCAGCGTCAGCCTGAAATAAAAGATTTCAGGCCCAATGTGGGCCTGAAATGAAAGATTTCAGACCCAGCGTGGGCATGAAATAAAAGATTTCAGGATCAACATTTTTGTATTAATAAATTTTTAAAAATATTTTTTATATTTTTTATATTTCAGGCCTACTAATTTTTATATATTTTTAAAAAATAAGTAGCTTTTGACCGCCAATATTATGCTTTTATTTACCCTATCCGGTTCTAATGTAAATAATATTTAATATATTTAATAATATTTAATAAATATATTAATATATAAAAAAACTATCAAAACACGTAATTTCAGATTCAAACGTAGGTTCTGAAGTCACCCTACGCATGCATTCAAAAAACTTTTCATTTTAAAAATATTTTTTATAATATTTTATCATGATTTATTAAATTTATTATTTATAGAGTAATCTTTTATGTTGCAAACTTTTAATGATTAGAGTTGAGCTAGGAGTTGAGCTAAGATATTTGGATTTCTCAAAACTCAATATCAATAGTTAGAGTTGAGCTAGGAGATGATATTTTTGGTGCCCAAACTTCTAATGATTATAAATTATGTTGCAATAGGAATTTTTTAGGTCTATTAGTGGGTTTTCACCAAAACCCACTGATGGACCTAGGATATTTGGATTTCTCAAAACTCAATATTAATAGTTAGAGTTGAGCTAGGAGATGATATTTTTGGTGTCCAAACTTCTAATGATTATAAATTATGTTGCAATAAGAGTTTTTTTAGGTCTATCAGTGTGTTTTCACCAAAACCCACTGATGGACTTAGGATGTTTGGATTTCTCAAAACTCAATATCAATAGTTAGAGTTGAGCTACGAGATGATATTTTTGGTGTCCAAACTTCTAATGATTGTAAATTATGTTGCAATAGGAGTTTTTTAGTCTATTAGTGGGTTTTCACCAAAACCCACTGATGGACCTAGGATATTTGGATTTCTCAAAACTCAATATCAATAGTTAGAGTTGAGCTAGGAGATGGTAGTTTTGGTGTCCAAACTTCTAATGATTATAATTTATGTTACAATAGGAGTTTTTTAGGTTTATTAGTGAGTTTTCACCAAAACTCACTGATGGACTTACGATATTTGGATTTCTCAAAATTCAATACCAATAGTTAGAGTTGAGCTAGGAGATGGTATTTTTGATGTCCAAACTTCTAATGATTATAAATTATGTTGCAATAGGAGTTTTTTAGGTCTATCAGTGGGTTTTCATCAAAACCCACTGATAGACTTACGATATTTGGATTACTCAAAACCCAATATCAATAGTTAGATTTGAGCTAGGATATGGTATTTTTGATCTCTAAACTTCTAATGATTATAAATTATATTGTAATAGGAGTTTTCTAGGATGAATCAGAGAGTTTCGGTGAAGATATATTTTTTATAATTGATTAATATAAATTAATATATTAAATAATATTTAATAAATATTTTAATATATAAAAAACCTATCAAAACACGTGATTTCAAATTCAAATGCAGGGTCTGAAGTCACCTTAGGAAAGCCTGATGTCAAATGTCTTCATGCCCTAGGAGTCAAATGAATTCACGTATATATGCGAGTTATCCGATATCGATAATCTTATAAATCAAAATATTTTAAATTATATATTACCCATTTACAACCAAGAAAGGACAACCACAAATGACCATCTACTATATATGTATATATGCATCTTAATTCTAACAATACTACAAGCTTGCTAGCTAGCTAGTTTAAATCCTAACATTAGTTGTATATCATCAACAAACACCACAACAATATCAGAAAGAAAATCATAATTAATTAAATCGATCTTAATTAATAAAGTCGTCACCGCCACTCCCTCTCCGTGACGGTCTGCCCCACTCACAGAATCCCTCTCGCCGGGCCTCGTCGAAAGCTCTCGTCCTCTGTCCCTCTTCGCACCGAGCCTCGTTCCCTTGCCGCGACGTCGCGCTGCAAGGGTCCAGATTTTGTAAACCATGTCGAGCACTGGAAAGGGTCCAGATTTTGTATTGTGCATCGGTGATGATCAGTCTGATGAAGATATGCTCGAGAGCATTGTTAGTTCTGCAAATAATGTGTTGCTGCCAGCAAGTGGTGAAGTGTTTGCCTGCACTGTTGGTAAGAAGCCGAGCAAGGCAAGGTATTATGTTGATGATACAGTTGAGGTCATAAAAATGCTCCAAGGCCTAGATCATGTATCAACACAGCCATATAAAAATGCATACCTGGGAGTGTCATTTGAGGATTCTCTATAAAGGAATAATCTGCTCTCTTTCTGGCAAGTACTGGTTACCGATGTCGATATATTTATCCAAGTATGATCAACGTTTAGCCAAGTTCGGCAAGGAATGAGGAAATAGCTACGCTGACAGTCAAATGATACACAATCTTTTTTAAAGCGACAGAATTCCAAACAGTTTCAATTACACATAAACAGAACTGGTAGAAAAGCATTAGTTCATCCTTTTTTATTGTAAATATGTTATAAACTATTTGTTTTTCTTCTATTTGCTCTCCTCTGTAGTTAACAGGTAAATGAAGTTACAGAGAGTCTGTTTTCAGTTAAATGCCACTACTTAATATCTGCATCACTTCTTAGACAGCTATGAGCTTGACATTAGGCTCGAAGTTTTGAAACTTACATAAGGTATGACATTTTATGAACTTTGATTTATTTTGATGTGTTAAAATATTCTAATATCTAACATTCAATTACTATGCAGTTGGAACAATATTGGATTCTTTCATACAAGGCTGAAAAGTTCTTGCAAATTTGGCATGTGTTGCTTTATTTCTATGTTGTTCTAGCTCCTGGTTCCATCTTGACAACACTCTCAGTGCTTGGATGAATGCTATGCTGTATTGACAACACTCTCAGTGCTTGGATTTAATTTATCATCTACAAAATTCTCTAGTTATTTTTAGACATTCTGTTAATAATTTATCAGTGTAATAGAACATTTTTAATGAATTTCTTGGTTTGCTTTAGAACAGACGCAAATATATATGTGCTACAAAATATATATATGGGATTTTTGAAATTATATTTTGAAATCTTTTCTGTTTCCTTATGTTGTCTGTGTCATTTGTTGTTTCGAACGCAGATTTACAAAACCTTCGAAGATTATTACAGATAAATCAAACGCAAAACAACATAATCAAGGCCAACTTTACAATTACCAAACCAAATTCTATCAACCTCTCTATCAAGTAAAGATATCACGATATGGAAAAAAAGAAGCTCCTCCAAATCAGATAACAATATGAGCATCAATGCACTCTTTTCAAATGATAAAATAATAGCAAGACTAATTCAGCAAGCTTTTGATCCATTGTAGAAATCAATCGATACAAACTAAATCAGATACAATCTGAGCACGACTCTTTTCATCAGATTCAGAAATAACATCCAATCCTTGAGCATCTCCCCTTAAAAACATACCAGCCAATGCTCCCTGTAAAATTATGCAAGCTTAGACATATGAGTATATACACATGAAAAATGGCATAACTGATATAGGACAATCTTAACTAGCATTGCTTGAAAGGAAAAAACAGTAGAGCTTCTTTCATACGCCCCACAACAATTTCATGGCCTACTTCATGTCGCGGTCGCACCCCCTTCGCCACCTTCGCCTGCTTCCGCCCGGGTCGCAACTGTCGCGTCCCCTTCGCCACCTTCCTGGAGCACGCCCGCCTGATGCCCTTCTTCAACGAGAAGAGCGCTCGGTTCCAGGTGCGCATTCTGGAGCGCTCTGGCCTCGGCGAGGAGACGTGCCTCCCGCCGGCCAACCATTACATACCGTCGCGCGCATCTTTGGAGGCGGCCCATGCCGAGGCCGAGCTCGTCATCTTCTCCTCCGTCGACAAGCTCATCGCCAAGACCAGGCTCAAGCCCAAGGGCGTCGACATACTCGTCGTCAACTGTAGTCTCTTCTCCCCCATGCCGTCGTTGTCGGCCATGATCGTGAACAAGTACAAACTACGAAGCAACATCCTCAGCTTCAACTAACCTCTCCGGCGCGCATGGGCTGCAGCGCGGGGCTGATCACATCGACCTCGCGCGCGACCTCCTGCAGGCTCATCCCAATTCCTACGCCCTCGTTGTCTCCACCGAGATCATCACGCCCAATTACTACGCCAGCAACGAACGGTGGATTTTGCTCCCCAACTGCCTCTTCTGAATGGGCGCCGCCACGCTGCTGCTATCCAACTGCCGGAGGGATCGCAGGCGCGCCAAATACCGACTGCTCCATGTGGTGCGCTCCCATAAAGGACCCGACGACCGGGATTCTGCGAAGAGAAGGAGGCTCGGTGTGAAGAGGGACAGAGGGCGAGAGCTTTCGACGAGGCGCGGCGAGAGAGATTCTGCAAGTGGGACAGACCGTCGAAGAGAGGGAGTGGCGGTGAGCTGACAGAGAGGGAGTGGGGCAGACCGTTGCGGCGAGAGCTTTCGGTGAGGGGCGGTGAGCGCACAGAGAGGAGGGGCGGCGAGAAGTTGGCGACGATTGCTTCGAAGGGAAGGGAAGGGAAGAATGGGTTTAATAAAGAAGGAAAATGATTGGGAACATGAAAAACTCAACGTGAATCCAACATGAAATCAATTGTATCGATCCTCGACGGGTTCACCCGTCCCCCCAGGTTATAGTTTTGTTCGGGGCGGCGGCCGGAGGCCGCCGCCACTGTCCGAGCGACAATCGGACGTGTATATAAAAAGTGTCACGTCATTCACGTTGAGTTTCACGTTAAAATTTCACGTTCTCTATCATTGCTCAATAAAGAAGGTATGACGCGGCTAAGCCACGAGGGCAGTCCGCACGGTTCCGGACAAAATCAATCCGTAATATAACAATTATATTTATATATATATATATATATATATATATATATATATATATATATATATATAAAACATATTATAAAGAAATTTAATTTCCTAAAAGGCACACCTAAACTTCTCCAACCGGTACCTTGTACGCTTTCCCTTTGGAGTTAAGTGATTAAAAAAAATAAGATCTGAAATCTTTTAATTTTAGGCTCAGCGTGGGCCTGAAATAAAAGATTTCAGGCCAGCGTTAAAAGCCGTTAATTTATATTATACTACCAAGTTTTTTTTCCTTGTTCGTACGTCTTCATCATCTCGTGAGTAGGACGCCCCTACAACTGAGTGAGTCTTGGGAAGAGCGGGGTCGCTGAGGTGGTCTAACGAGTTGGATCGCCTCTGGCCTGCAAGACAAAGACCTTTAGAAACCCGCCAGGAAAAATCCCCGGCCAGGCACTCCGACGGTCAAGTTAGTACTCGACGGTGGCGATGGAAAGGAATAGAATAGTATGAAATTGCACTATTGCGCGTACCTGCGAAATGCGGAGTGAGGAGGTTTATATAGCCGAGGAAGCTGACAGTTCTTTCCCCGCCTGCCACCTGTTGTCAGATAGTTGTTGGGTTCTCCTGGCACCAAAACACAAAAACGCAGCGGAAACAAGAACCCACGAGCGATCCATGCGAAAGAAAACCTCGTACAAAGCTATCTATCTAATAGATTTATCTACTGTTTATACCTTTGAAGCGTGCCCTTCGTTTATCCCGCTCGTCCAAGATGCGCCAGATCTCTTGCACGTTCAAACGTCCGTGCCTCTATTCGTATCCACACGGACACAATCTTTCAACTTCGGGAGAACTACCTTAGTTGTGCTAGCAACTTGAGGTAGCTCGAAAACACCAAGAACCTTACAATAAGGTTTCGGCCAAGAGGGAGGAGAGGAAGAAGGAAGAAGAGAAGAAGGAAACACACTTAGTTGCCATTCAAAATGACTAAGTCTCTCTTTTATATTCATCCCATGAATATGAAGAGTCTTTTTGTCTCTTTGACTTCCCTTCATTAAAGTCAATAAAGAGCACATCTTTCCATGTGACTCTTCACCTTCTCTTCATCTAATGAAGATAGACTTTTTCTCTTTCCTGTATGCGATTTCGACCGGGCCTCTCGCGCTTCCGACTAAGTCTCCCGAGTGCCGAGCTCCCGACCCAGTCTTCCGAGCTCCGACCCAGTCTGCTGAGTGCCGACCTAGTCTGCCGAGTGCTGACCCAGTCTGCTGAGTGCCACCCAGTCTGCCGAGTGTTGACCCAGTCCGCCGACCTCCCAGCTCAATCTGCTGAGTGCCGAGCTCCCGACCTGCGCTCCCGAGTTCCCAACTCGAGCTCAGATCTCCCGAGTTCCCAACTCGGGCTCAGACTTCCCAAGTTCCCAACTCGGGCTCGGACTTCCCGAGTTCCCAACTCGGGCTCGGACTTCCTGAGTTCCCAACTCGAGCTCCCGAACTGACTTCCCGAGTTCCCAACTCGGGTTCAGATCTGCCGATCAGATTTCCCGAAGCATTGTGTCCTTTGTGTGTGACCCAATAGGTTCTCGTGACGTTGGCAACGCGCCTAAACACTTTAGACACATAAACAATGAGCGGCATCTAGCAATGCATCATTGCTACCCAAGTAACAAGAAAAGTCGAGATCCGACTAAACCTCCGTGACTATGATAATGTATGACCTTGTCCTTCTATCCTTGATATCTAGATTGACCAATGAGACATAGACCGTGTCATCCTCAGTCAATCTTGTGTTTCTTGATCCCCGAGTAGACTCACTCAAACAAATGAGCTCAATATCTTATATTGACTCATTTGAGCATGGTCATGCGTTTCAGTAGTCCTACTCGATCAAGGGGCCCACAGATATCACTCCCGTCATATGGGAGGGATAGATCTCATCTACATCACTCACATCCCTCCGCATAATTCATTACATACCCAGTGAACGCCTTTGACGATACCAAAGTATATAACTCCTTATGTAGGGAACCGTAGTGACTTCAGGTCTAAGAGCTATTCATACTAATAGTCACATGAGAAAGTTTATGACACTCATATGATAATCTATGAAACTTTCTCATGGCGGGTCATTCAGTACACATTCTCCAATGTATACCCATGTGTAAACTTGATATCACATATCCATGACTTGTGAGCTCAAGTCATCAGTTGACCTACATGCTAGTCTCCATGCATTAATATTGTCTCTGAATATTAATACTTGACTAAGAATAATTTAGTGTAGTGTTCTCTACATTATCTCACTATCGATTCAACCAATCGATATAATATAGATAAGAACCTATTACACAAGGACATTATTATACTTAGTTATTCGGCACAAAATACAAAGTAAGTATAATAACCAATCATGTCTTTATTAATGATAGAATATGATACAAAATGCCTCTAGTCAATCATCACATAATTAGCTCTAGGGCTCCTACTAACAATAGTGAGGACAAGGTAATGCATGCCCATAGGTGGCAGGATAAAGTAGTGCATGTTGTATTAAGGAAAGGGGCACTGTCAACTTAAGGGCGGCGCCGTTGGACGCCGCTCGGCCTGTCATCAAGGTATGTGGTCTTGGTACGGGAGGGGGGGGGGCAGGATATGACAGACAGATCAATACCTCGGCGAGATATCCGTCACTTGTACCAGGATGACTTCAGTCCTGCGCCGACCCCGTACATCTTCTGGCAGTCTGGTGTCAGGGAGTGGCTGTGCCGACTGGGACACTGAGTAATGAGGCCGGCTGAGGGCCTGGGAAGGTGCCAACTGGGGCACTGAGTAATGAGGTCGGCTGAGGGCCTGGGAAGATGCCGACTGGGGCACTGAGTAATGAGGCCAGCTGAGAGCCTGGGAAGGTGCTGACTGGGGCACTGAGTAACACCTCCTCCAGTTCGGGCTTACCCTCGGAGCGTGGGCCACCATGCGTCGGCGGGGAGCCAAGCTGGGAGGAGTATTCAAGCATAAACACCCGGTCAACACCCGAATCATGATCAAGCTACTATCGAAGAGCGTGGGCCGCCACGCGTCAGTTTGGGGGTCTGGGTTAGAGCGGCACCTATGCAACAGGCCTTTACAGCCCGCTAACCGTCTTTCTTCTAACCAAGCGCCAGGCAGTCGGGCCAGGCTACACGCAAGCTGGTCCGGGATCAATTTGAATAAAACTTAATTTGTGGTTTAGAATTCTAATCCCATTAAATTAATTTGACTTGATCTAACTCTAAAATTAGTGCAATTCACATCTGTCCACCCGACACTAATAATAGATTACTCTTATTATAATACAATAATCATAATAATAGCTCATAACTATCACCCGACAACTTTAATTAAATTAAATTAAATTATATCATGATAAATGTTAAGTACAAATATCTTTTAATATTCATGAGGAATTAAATGATATTGAATAAACGAATTAAGTTGACATAATGAGGTGAATGTGATTCTAGGACACTTGCTTTGTGTAAGTTAAATCTTAAGTCAAATAAACACGGACTGATGCATATGACTCAATAAAATATCATACTAAAAAATAATTAATGAGATTTTTTTAAATTTCGGACGACCGGCAATAAAATATCATACGAGAAGAAAAAAAGGGTGAATAATCTTCCACTTCCTCCTTCCATTTTCTTAAAAAAAATTAAAAAAATAATAATTTTCTTAAATAAGAGACACATGATAATTGAAATAGTATTTACTCGTCCTATTTACTTCCTCAAGCGTTACGGTAAAAATATCGCCTAGGCAAACTTCATCGTATATGTATTGTATCCATAGTTTCCTTTGTCTCGCCGGGATTCAAATATGGTGTGCAGATTCATTGTTAGACTCAAGTCAACCATGTCCACATTCATTGTTTGACTCAGTCAACCAAATCCAACTATTTTGATTGACAAACTTTGAAGTTCTCTTAAACGAATGATTGATTTGACATCAGCAATCCAAAAGTAGACATGCATTGAATTTAGAAATGATTTTATTTTTACAATAATGACTAACTAAACCATCTTCTCTCTAATTCATCTATAATTAAAATCACAATTTATATATCTATATATATACATATATATTTGAAATTCAAATCTTAATTTTTTATTATTCTTTTGAGTGTTTTCATCACATCCTTCGGAGCAAAATGAATCTTACTTTTAATTTACCAGATCATGGTAAATTTTTTTTCACATTTTGGTTCAAATTTCATACAATTTTGAAATATTATCTAGATTTTTAAAAGACAAAAATAAAAAAGCATCTCTTATTTTTATCATCGTCAAAGAATGCCTTATTTTAGAAAAACATCAAAAAATATATCTCGTATTTTTAAAATACCCTTACGTTAATTTTACCTAAAATTACTCTAATTAAAATTATTTTGACCAAAACCCTTTCAACTGGAGCAACATTGAGCAAAGATACATCTCCACGAGGTGTCCACTTGATTATAATAAATTTATTACAAAGAGACAGGGATCTCCAATTAATTTTAATTAATTACTTTACATTACATAGCATGTTTTGATGAAAGTTAATAACACTACTTATATTATAATTATTTTTATCAAAATTGATCCAATAGTATTTGTCAAGTCGAATCAATTTTTGACTAAATTAAAATAATTCTAGTTAATATTTAAATAATTTTAACTAATATTAAGTAATTTTGATTATAATTATTTATAATTTTAAACAGATCAGTTTTAGTCAAATTTATTATTACAGTATTAAAAATAAAATATTTTTCAAAATAAATATCTTTTTATATATTTTAATCTGTCTTAGCCAAGTACCTATACGTCAATGATTCTCAAATTTCTAAAACCCAAGAATAAAAAAATAATTATCAAATTCAAACCCTGATTAGTTTACCTACGTACTAATCTAATGATATCCACACCTCACTTCGAGTCGTATAGGTAACTCAACGCGTAATACGCATCTGTGCGCGATCAAGACGCCTGGATTAATTGATGATTTTTTTATTTATTATTTTTAACTCTTTATCCCCTAGTCCTGACTTATCAATTGGGTGATAGTCTTCAAATTAAAAAAAAAAATTAAAAATGAAATTTTTAAAAAATTTATCCTAAGATTTAGGTTCCCAATTGGATTAAAAATTTTAGGTATTCACATCGTAAATATATTTAGTATTTATATTTAAAAAAATATTGATTAAAAAAATAATCGTGAACTAATGATTGCCGACTGGGTGTTACGAATAGTTACGCAAGCGACTGTCGTGTAAGATATCAAAACTCGATCAAGTATCCAGATTTTACCATTCAAACAAATTTGGGATAAACAAACTGGTCTTGTATTTCATCCATCAAATAAATTTAAGAAACACCATGACTCCCGTAATAATGTTCCAGCTTCAATAGTAGTTTAATGATCGTGTATATGCTTTTTATATGAATTGAATCTTAATTACCTAGTAAATATAAATTATCTCTTATCATTTCATCAAAACTTGGGCATGCACTTCTATACTCCATCATTGGATTGGATGTCGATGAGCTTATATCACGCTCTGAGAAGTCACTCGTCCAATACCGACTGGACTGTTTCTCCCTCGACCCAACGGACAATTTGAAAACCTAACTACTGCGACCCTCTCAGCCACCTGTACCACAACCGATAGGGTTGGAACAAGTCACCAAAACGAAAAGAAAACGACGTCGTCAAGAAAAGTTGCGTACATGTATGACTTACGACGAACGAACAAAACATAGGCCTTTATAGCACACAAAAGTACAATCATATCGCTATACAAGGCGTCGCAACAAATCAGAAATACAACAGTAAAAATGCAAAGAAAACAAATGAAAGGTACCAACATCAAGTACAAGTAAACAACAAAACCGCTTTGACACACGTGAACTGGGACAGGCCACCGAGCGTTCCAGTCGATCATCCTGAAAGGGAGAGAAATAGAACTAACGATGTGAGTCCAGGAACATAGCGAATACATATATCTAATATGTATAGTAAGTTATACTAACAGAAAGAGTCAAGCTGATAACAGTCTCAAATGTAGAAGTAGGAAATACTAAACTAGAATATCGAATAAATGATACATACCAGAGTCAGAATAACCTGAAGCTATAAAAGTCCAAATACCATACGAATAATGTAAGGTCACCAGACCCTATATAAACATACCTCCTGAAGGTGCAGGTCAAATACATATATTGTAATCAAATGCAGCAAGTACGGGCAAATGCAATAATGCAGACAACAACAACCATACAATGATACATCACAGGATGTCTGTACGTACTCCAGCTACCTCTATACTGGGTGGCTGAGTGGACAGGATGTCAGAGAGCCAATCGCTCTAACAACCATAACCCCAAAATCAGACAAGACGGGAGTCAACTGCTCGCGGGTCACACAACCCATCATGGCATGTACCTAAAGTCAGAAAGGGGGAGTCAACTGATCTCTATACCACTACTGCCTACTTCCACGATTCAGCATCACTACCCATAAGTGACCGAGAGGAGACACGATGGAACAACTCCACACACTAGGAGGAGTCTCTGACTGCTACGATATACCAGAATGACTACTCATGAGTGACCGTGTAGAGTCTCGACAGGGCAACTGTGCGCACCCTCCAATAGCTACTACTTGTTGGTAACAATGTGTATAGATCATGATCACCGCATAACTGACGACATATCTTAACCACATGACTAGGAGCTCTGTGTCGCCGCCTATGCTATAACACCAGAAGCATGACTGACGTCATGTCTCAACCACATGACTGGGAGCCCTTACCGTCAGTCCATACACATATAGGGACGACGCATGACACTATTATATATAACACCCACCTAACTAATCCTCCAATCATTGACATGATATGTAGAGACCCAAGAATAACCATGCATCATATCCTAGCCCTAGTGCTGGGTATAAGGTGTCCTATCACTAATCGAGAGACACAACATATGCGACAATAAAGGATAAAGATGTCCAATCTCAATGCAGTACATAAATAAAACTATCATTTAATCAAGCAGCTAGTATCAAGCGTAAATATATAAAAGCGGGAAATAAATATAACTCTACTGTCATCTATAACTAACTATGAACTATAACAATATATAAATAGATATGTCAGAAATATCCGCCTTCGATGTAATAGCTAGTACGCCTCGTCCAATATCTGTACCAAATCAGTATCATGTAACAAAGATCATCTTAGCTACCATAATAAATGATAACTAACTAAACTAGATACCATAATTAATTAACATTGTCTTAATGAGAGTATTTATTTGATTAGCCCTAATTAAATGATTACTCTCCGTCTAGTCCCAACTCTCAAACCAACACCCATCCATGTACCCCTGAACAACACATAGGATCAAAAGAGCTAACTACAAATCAACCCCCAAAAACAAAACCACTCCACCCCTACCAAATGTAACAATCTCTTACCCCAAATGGGTGGTTCACAGCATCATCCATCTACAGCCCAATACCAAGCTAACTGGAATTCACACGACTCCTCTCTAAATCAAAAGAACTAAGCTACACTTCTCTGAATCCCAAGATCTACAATCTGCTTAGCAACCCAATTAGAAGTCAAACACAACATCATTGATCTAATATGCCTTCAACTCATCCAAGGTAAACACTACATCAAACAAACTCTCACCTGACAAGACCCCCCACGCACGAAGAAGACAAGAATCAAACTAACAACCCTCCCAACAAATTAATGCCTATTGATCCAGATCTACAATTCAATTCCACCATCGCAAATCTCATCAAACTACTAAAGCTCAACCCAAATCACAGAATGAACCATGCCCAGCTTGTTAGTGATATGAGAAAAGTGTCCTAAGGCAATCGCCTTATGATTGTAATCATTTATTTTAATAAATGAATATTCACTATTTGAGTATACATGTTTATGTATTTGATTGAGATCTTAAACTCATTTACTGAATGTCCGCAATATAATTCACAGCATGAGAGAATTTGTGATGAATTCACAACTAGTTATTATCTCTACATGTGCAATTGTTAAGTATTGAAATTGTCCCTAGTCGATGAATTGATAAAAACGGACACTATCAATTCTGTTGAGACTAGCATGAGTTATTCTCTAATCAGCTGATTCTCACTGGCTGGTGACATTGGGATGTTCGGAGATAAACATGAATGCTAGTTAAGGGAACTAGTTCATTGGAGTGACTGGTTGTAAAACTTCATATGGTAGTTACATATAGACATGTCAGTGAAGTTCTTACTGCAGCTTAAGTGCGATGTTCCTTTAATTTATGGTGTTCAAGTCATCTTGGTCATGGAGACTTATACTTTGACATCTTAAGCAAGCATCTCCAAGGAGGTGTGGACCCAGGATGATTGGGTATAAGCCGAAGTGCCCGAAGATGTTTGAACAGCCTACAAAGGATTCACCACTCCTTGCGAGGAGATGTATACCCGAGGCCTATCGTCGGATTGTTACTCGAAGCCTCTGGCCAGAGCATGACATGTTCAGAGTATGAATCTCTTAGATACATGAGAGTAATTAGAATCCGTAGGACGAGAAAACGTTACTTGGGCTAGGTGTGACGTAGTCAGCCTAGTGGGGACTGACACACATAGACCATGTCCTAAACCAAGTGGGTATAAGATGGTGAAGGGAATGGGGCACGATTCATTATAGTTGCTGAAGGGTTTCAGAATTATTTCTGAGGTCAACCGTTGATCTTTCGATTAATTGGGGATCATGATGTACTACTAGGTGCCACTCATGATCGTTCTATAATTGGTTAATTATAGGCGGCCAACATAAATTGAAAGTCTATTTAGTCACACGCACTACGAGTAATCCGAGGGATTTAAAACGAGTTGAAAATTGGATTTTCCAATCAAGAGAGATTAGGTTTGGTTGAGCCAAACGATAAGTCGAATCTGAATTTTTCAGAGACGCATCGGAAGCGTAAAATGACTAAGTCTTTTGAAGACTTAATAGATGAATTAAATGAGTTTAATTCATTGGGGCGTGGCCTGGATAGGCCGGCCAAAGAGGGTCCCCACCCTCTTTGCTTGGACGGCCACAACAAAGGGAGGGAACCAAATTGTTTGGTTCAAATTATAAAATAAATCAAGTTTGGTTTGTTTTATAAAATTATGGATGATATAAATTTTTTATATAAACCAAGGTTTGGTTTATTTTTCATGGAAATTAAAATGAAACATGGATTGGTTTATTTTATTTTATAAAATCAATCATGGATTGATTTACCATGATAAAGAAATTTATATAAAATTTATTTTTCATGGAAATTAAAATGAACCATGGATTGGTTTATTTTATTTTATAAAATCAATCATGGATTGATTTACCATGATAAAGAAATTTATATAAAGAAATTTATATGATAAATTTCTTATGAAAATTTATTCCATAAAAAAAAGAGACTTGGTTGATTTTTATCATGGATTAAAATATAATTTTAACCATGATATAAAATCAAGACTTGGCATGATGGAATAAGTCATAAAAAATTTATATGATAAATTTCTTATGAAAATTTATTTAATAAGAAAAAAGAGACTTGGCGGTTGAGAGGCCACTATATGAAGGACCCAAGACAAGGCTTGGAAATCATTCGAAATAATCAAAGTATTCTTGTTTGGGCTCTCTCCCTCTCCTCCCTTCTTTCTCTTGGCCGGCCTCTCCCTTCTTCTCCCTTCTTCTTGCCGTGAGCACAAGGAGAAGCACCGAGTCGACGAAGTTCTTCCGTTGGGACGATCTTCCTCTCCGGCCATCATCACCTTGGGATTGGGAGCAAGTCATCTTCCTCCTCCTCGCCGGAATTGTGATTCCGACCAACTTTGGTGGTGAGTTTTTTCGATATGATTACTTCTCTCTTGGTTCTCTTGTCACGTTCTCGGAGAATCTAGTAGTTCTCGAGAACACGAAACTCGTGGCTTTGCGAAGTCATCCCGAAGATACTCGGCGTGGGTGCGAATAGAGACGGAACTTCCGAGGGACGCTTACTGTTGGATCTCGTCCCTTTCTTCGAGTTACGCGAGGTAACAAGTAAATTAGTTTAAGTTTCTGCAAAATTTAAATATATGATCATGTCTACACAACATAAGGTTGCATGCTTAGATGTGTGGTTAAATAATTTGAGAAATTATTTATGCTAAACCTTCCGCTGCACGTAATTAATTTTAAAATTACGAACCCGCATCCATGTCAACATGCACCCGGTCCCAACACAGCTTACCTCTAAATGCACACACATGGGAAATCGCCCTCTGTAACTCAAATCTAGCAGATCAGCCTCCTCCAAAGAATCTCGACAAACATTGTCTCCTTCGACGACGGCTTCTTCGCTCCCAAACCCACCCTCTCTGCTATAAAATGCAAGATCGGGAACAAAACAGTAGATCCAACGCAACCTAACAAAACCAAATTTATTTACATACTTGACATAGAATCAATCTACAAATATATCTACATTTCCAAAACCAAATCAACATCAATCCTTACCTGAAGGTTGCCAGCAATAATCCAAACAACTTAGCAACAGAGCAACAAGAACACCACCAATCTCAGAACCAGATCTGAGCTAGCATCCCACCCTAACTCGTCAAAAATTGAACAGGCCTTGGCGAAGATCCATATCCTTCACACGGTTGAAGCAAGAGAGAACATATCAGATCAATCCCTCCCCCGTAGCGTAGATTCGTGTTTTCCCCAACCTTCTGCCAAATGAACGACCGAATCTCCTTGTCGAGAGTCGTATGGGGAAGAGAATCTCTGAAATTCACTCGAAGAGAAGGGTGAAGATGTCACGGCCCGAGGAGCTGTTCATCCGATATCAACCAGACTACTTCTCCCTCGAACCGGCGGACAATTCGAAAACCTTAACACTGAAACCCTCTCAACCACCTGTACCATAGTCGATAGGGCTACAACAAGCGACTGAAACGAAGAAAAGACGTCAACATGAATGAAAACCGCATACCGGTACGACTTACAACAAGAAAACAAAAATGTAGACCTTCATGGCACACGAAAATACAACCACATAGTCATGCAAGACGTCACAATGAATCAGAAATACAATAACGAAAATTGTAAAGAAATAAATGAATGGTACCAATATGTACCAACATCAAATTCAAGTAAACATCAAAATCGCAACGACGCACGTAGACTGGGACAAGCCACCGGGCACTCCAAACGATCAACCTGAAATAAAAATAACGTTAACGGTATGAGTCCAATGAACTCGACGAATATATATATCTGATATGCATAATAATCTGTACTAGCAATATGAGTCAAGCTGGCATCAGTATCAAGTATAAAAATAGGAAATATTAAACTAGAATACCGAATAGATGATACAAACCAGAGTCAACCTAACCTAAAGAAATAAAGGCTCGAATACTAAACGAGCAATGTAAGATCTCCAAACCCTATGTAAACATACCTCCTGAAGGTGCAGGTCAAATATATGTTGTAACCAGATACAACAAGTACGAAGCAAATGCAATAACACAAACAACAATAACCATGCAATGACGCATCACGTGCACATGATAATAATGACACGTGTCACTCTCTGTATGCGCACTAACCACCCCTACAGTGGGTAGCCAGGAGGATAGGACAGCCAAGCACCTGTGACTGTTTACCCTTAAGCACCTATGGCTGTGGGGATGCATGGAAAGCCAACGCACTTGGGGCAATGTACAATGCATGAATAGCCGACGCACCTGGGGCTATGCAGAATGCATGAAAAGTCATTGCACCTGGGGCTATGCACAATTCATGAATAGTCAACGCACTTGAGGTTATGTAGAATGCATGAATAGCCAACGCAACTAGGGTTATGCACAAAACATGAATGACCAACGCACCTACGGCTATGCACAATGCATGAATAACCAACGCACATGGAGCTATGCAAAAACTAAAACATGTTTGACGACCCGTCTCAACCACCCGGGAGTGAGGGGTCGCCTAAGTATGCCTCTACTCCTCTGTCATGACTAACGACCCGTGCTTAACCACCAGGAAGCCAAGAGTAGTCCGTGCACACACAATACAGAGGTGATGCATGACACTATCCCATGCAATACCCTCTAACTAATCCTCCAATCATCGACATAATATGCAAGAGTCCAAGAATAATTATGCACCATATCCTAGCCCTAGTGCTAGGTATAAGGTATCCTATCACTAATCAAAAATACACAACAACATGCGATAATAAAAGGTAAGGAGGTCCAACCTCGAAGAAGTACAGAAACTAAAACTATCATCTAATCAAGTAGATAGCATCAAACATAAATATACGAAAACAGAAAATAAATATAACTCTACCGTTATCTATAACTAACTATGTATAAAACTGTGACAATATCTAAATAGATAAGTCAAAAGTATCTGCCTCCGATGTAGTAGTCCGAAAGCGAGACCTCCCCCCCCGGCGTCCAAAATGATATCCTCGACGAGTGAACCAAGTCAATCAATGTCCTGTATCGAAAAACAAAACTATTTAGCTATTTACACAAGCAGTAAACAGCTAATCAAATTTCTAAAAAGTATTAGGGTTAATCCTAATACCGAAGTCATTTAATTAATTCTAATTAAATGACTAATCCCTATTCGTTGAGTCTAGGTTCGATTTAGGTTCAGCCTAAGCCCAACCTAACCAACTCAAGAACAAAAAAAGAATCCATCTGTAAATTCAAATTCAATAACCTCTACAAGATCCAACCCCTAATGGTGGCATATGATAAAATCCAAATAGAAGCAAGAAAATATCATCAAAACCCAACCAAAACAATCCATCTCCCAACATGATACAATGACATCAAGATTATAGAACTCAACCCACTCAGCTAACATTAGATCAATACCAAGCTCATCCAAGGTATCCCTCTCATAAATTGTAAATTAAACTCACAGCAAGATTTTAAGATCACACACGATAATGATCCACCTGTGAATAGCAAAGACACAAATCCATCCATTCGGATGGACTTACTCATACCTATAAGGGTAGACTGGTAGCTAAAGGTTTCAAGCAAATTCATGGTATTGACTATGATGAAACTTTTTCTCCAGTAGCGATGTTTAAGTCCATTCGGATCATGCTTGCTATTGCAGCCTACCACGATTATGAGATCTGGCAGATGGATGTCAAGACAGCGTTTCTGAATGGAAACCTCCTCGAGGATGTGTACATGACACAGCCTGAGGGTTTTGTAGATCCACAGCATACTGGCAGAGTATGCAAGCTGTATAGGGCCATTTATGGTCTAAAGCAAGCTTCTCGGAGCTGGAATCTTCGATTCGATGATGCGATCAAACAGTTTGGTTTCATCAAGAACGAAGATGAACCTTGTGTCTACAAGATGGTTAGTGGGAGCACAGTAGTCTTCCTAGTCTTGTATGTGGATGACATACTACTCATTGGGAACAACATCCCTTCGCTACAGTCTGTGAAGACTTGGTTGGGGACTTGTTTCGCAATGAAGGACTTAGGTGAAGTAGCCTGCATTCTAGGCATTAAGATCTATAGAGATAGATCTAAGAGATTGCTTGGCCTAAGTCAGAGTACATACATCGATACGGTATTACACCGTTTTGCCATGCAGAATTCCAAGAAGGGAAATCTGCCAATGTCACATGGCGTGAGTCTTTCGAAGACTCAAGGTCCCTCTTCTAGAGAGGAGAGAGACCGCATAAGCAAGATCCCTTATGCCTCAGCCATAGGATCTATCATGTATGTCATGTTATGTACTCGTCCTGATGTCTCGTATGCTTTGAGCATGACGAGCAGATACCAGTCAGATCCAGGTGAACGTCACTGGATAGCAGTCAAGAATATTCTCAAGTACTTGAGAAGGACTAAAGAATATTTCTTGATATTTGGAGGCGATGAGCATCTAGTTGTAAAGGGTTACACTGATGCCAGCTTCCAAACCGACCAGGATGATTACAGATCGCAGTCAGGGTTCGTGTTTTGCTTGAATGGCGGAGCTGTGAGCTGGAAGAGTTCGAAGCAGGACACAATTGCAGATTCTACAACAGAAGCTGAGTATATTGCTGCATCAGAGGCAGCAAAGGAGGCAGTTTGGATCCGCAAGTTCATCACTGAGCTTGGGGTGGTTCCTAGCATATCTGATCCCGTAGAGCTCTATTGTGGCAACAATGGAGCTATTGCGCAGGCTAAGGAACCTCGCTCACACCAGCGGACCAAACACATACTACGGCGATTCCATCTCATTCGAGAGATCATCGATCGAGGAGATGTGAAGATTTGCAGAGTACCACAGAGGTTAACGTCGCAGATCCCTTGACCAAGGCTTTGGCACAGATGAAGCATGATGGTCACACTAGGTCATTGGGTATTAGATACTACAGCGATTGGCACTAGTGCTAGTGGGAGATTGTTAGTGAGAGCCCTAGAGCCAATCATATGATGATTACTTTTTGGACTCATTGTATCATATTCTTGTATATATATTTCTTATATATAAAGACATTTCTTATGGTTATTGTACTTATGTGTATTGGTGCTAAATAACTTAGTATAATAACGTCCTTGAGTAGAAGGTTCTTATCTATATCAATCGATTAGTTGAATCGATAGTGAGATGATATAGAGAACACTACTCTTAATTATTCCTAGTCAAGTATTAACATTCAAGGACAATGTTAATGCATAGAGACTAGCATGTAGGTCAACATGATGACTTGATCTCACAAGTCATGGATATGAGATATCAAGTTGACACATGGGTATACATTAGAGAATGTATACTGAATGGCCCGCCATGAGAAAGTATCATGGATCGTTATATGAGTGTCATATACTTTCTCATGTGACTATTAGTATGACTATTAGTCCTTAGACCTGAAGTCACCATAGTTCCCTACATAAGGAGTTATGTACTTTGGTTTCGTCAAACGTCACCCGTAACTGGGTGGACTATAAAGGCGATTACTGGGTATGTAACAAATTATGCGGAGGGATGTGAGTAATGTAGATGGGATCTATCCCTCCTATATGACGGGAGAGATATCATAGTCTTGATAGAGTGAGATCACTAAGTGCATGGCCATGCCCAAATAAGGCAATATGAGATATTGAGCTTATTTGATTATAGTGAGTCTACTTGGAGTTCAAGACACATAGATTGATTTGAGGATGACACGGTCTATGCCTCATGAAAGATCAATCTAGATATCGAGGATAGAAGGACGTTGTCACATATTGTGATGGTCACAATTATTAGTCACAATGGTGATGTTGGATCTCGACATTCTTGTAACTTGGGTAGCAATGATGTGTTGCTAGATACCTCTCATTGCTTATGTCCTTAAATAGGTTTAAGGGCATTGCCAACGTTACAAGAACCTATAGGGTCACACACATAGAGCAATAGATGGAGAATAAGTCAATATGATGGACCGAGAGTAATGAAGTCAAAGTTTGACTTTGGCTAAATATGGAAAGTCCATAAAAGGCAAGTTTGACTTGACTCAAATTAGACAACTTGAGTTGGACTCGAGTTTGATCCAAGTGTTGGATGAATCTAATCATGGGAGAATAATGAAGTCAAAGTTTGACTTTGGCTAAATATGGAAAGTCCATAAAAGGCAAGTTTGACTTGACTCAAATTAGACAACTTGAGTTGGACTCGAGTTTGATCCAAGTGTTGGATGAATCTAATCATGGGAGAATAATGAAGTCAAAGTTTGACTTTGGCTAAATATGGAAAGTCCATAAGAGGCAAGTTTGACTTGACTCAAGCCACATCACCTTGACTTGACCAAGTGATGACTTGGCATCATCATCAAGGCTAAGTAACCTCCTCATTTGAATTTTGAATTCAAATGAGGGGTTACCTAAGATGGTGGCCGGCCACTTAATGGCCAATAGGCCTGCCACTTATACACACAATATGAGGTTTTTGTGGGTGATTGATTTTTCTCCCAACTTAGTTTTTGGTTTTTGCTCTCCCTCTCCTCTCTTGTGACCGAGACCCCAAGCAAGTGCTAGCACACTTTTGGGCTCTCCTCTCCACTCTCTTGCTTGTGTGGATACTTCTAGAGGGTTGCTACTTTGCATCCTTGAGATCCGACACCAACCGAGGAGCGAGCGGGAATTGCGGGGCACACATCGAAGGTAGTTTTTCTCTTCTCTAATAGATCTAGGTTGTAGATCGGTTTTGAAGCATGTAAACGAGCACTCGTAAATTTTTGAAATGGTTTTCTTCGCTCGGATCCTTTCTATTGGGACTTTCGGGGTTTCCGCGACGCGAAAAAGCGGTTTTCGCGGCCCGAAAAACCCAACATCAACATCCCCAAATATGGAGGGTCCAAGTCCAAAAACTAATAATTCATAACCCAAAGATCATGAATTCGACTTTGGAAAGATCCATACGATAATCCACACATCCAAGAGCAGAACAATCAACCAATTCAACTCAAAAGATTGCGACAGCTACAAATCTAATCAAGGAACTGCTCACACAAGGTAGCCTTTCTTGGATTCGCGCTAGATTTGGAATCGCTTGAATCACCTCGCCTCAGATTTACAACGAACAAACCTAGCCGAATATATGACCCTGAAAGCCCTAGATCTGAGCTAAGTGTTGCTCCAAACCCTAAATCTGCACCGCGATCCCAACCACCTTCAGATCGACAAGAGGAACATCCTCCTCTTGCAAAATGAGATCTAGATCGGGAGAGAACTCTTACCTCCAGCCGTCGCTCTGACATTGGAGCTCCTTGAGGAAAACTCGAAGGTTTGCCGACGCCGATCCAGGAAGAAGGAGAAGAAATTTGAAGAATAGAGGAGAAGAAGAGAAGCAGAAGAACTCAGATTGGCTTGATCGTGGCAAAAAGGTGAAACGCTCGCCCCCAGCGCCTCCGCCAGCCCACCCAGGACCAACACGGAGGAGATAAATCACGGTAACTGACAAGGCAAGAGGTTTAAAGAGAGAGACTTTTTACACAGGGTATAGGGATTTACGGCCCACCAACCCCGTGACTCGAATCTAAGACTCTAGTGGCAATCTATCAACCTTTTACTATCTCAGCTATGCCCATGAAGGCTAGATTGGCTTGATCGTGATCATCGAGGAAAAGGGCAAAAAGAAAGGTTATATTAGTGGTGGTCTTTTACATTTAGCCCCTCCATCTTTGGAAAATCCCACCCAAGTCTTTAAGTTTATGATAATTAGCTATTAAGCCCCTCCAATCTCCCATATTGTAACAGAAGAAGAAGATCGTCAGCGTCAAAACAGCTGGAGAGCAGAAGAACACAGATCGGAGGAGGAGAAGGAGGAGGAGAGAAAGAAGAAGATGGGTTGAGGCGGGGTGTTTCCGCCCCTATGGAGAAGGGAAGGAAAAAGGGATTTAATTGAGATGGCATTTTACATTTCAGCCCTCCACATTTGGTTAATCCCAATTAAGCCATCATCTTTAGGGCTTTAGGCACTTAGCCCCTTAATTTTCGATATTTTACAGCTTATCTCCATCCTACCTAACATCAACATGCCTATTTGTTTTAGCTTAATCACTTAATTAAGAAATTAAACACGACTACTAATTAAAATCAAAGTTGCACTCGTTCACCAACGTCATTAAAAAAAGTCACCAATAATTGGCTGTGATTAGCAACGATTACAAGTCCATGATCTTGTGGGCACACGTACCTTTAGGGATAATTTCAGTTTAACTCAAAATTTATGTTAAGTTATTCGATTTCGATTAGATTTAAATAATTTTAATTAATTTAGTAAATAATATTATGATATAATAATATTGAATATATAGTTGTTTTAATAAATTAATTTTAGAAAGTATTGAACTAATTTATTTTAATATGTTATGGTCGTGGTTCTCGAAACTATTATAACAATAGTGAAATAAAGATACTTTTACGATAAAAAATACATTCTTTTTTTTTTTTTACTTCACTTTTGACAATAATAAAAAGGGTCTTTTTCATTTTTGATATTTAAATTATTTAATTCACATCTAATTATGTTTCATAACTATTAGTCATGTCTATCCTAACAGAGTTTTCAATTGACTAGATGATGACAATTTTACTATTACAAAATAAGTATCAATTTTTAACATGTACATATCTCGGGAAAAAAAAAAATTCTCTCACCCGTTAGTCATTTGGCGGTTAGGCCATTGACTATAAACAAATCCCATAATTTATTTTTCTTTAGATAATTTAATAACGAACTGTGAAAGACGCACGTCTAAATTGAATATAATCATTTTTTGCTACGGTAATTATAACTTACAAGGTTGTTTTTTATAAACTGAATAAATAAATTTTTAAGTCCGAAATAAAATTTGTCTAAATTGAATATAATCATTTTTTGCTTCGATGAGTGATCCGGGCGTATGATTTTTATAAGGATCGAAAGCTCGGTCGGGTTCAATCGTCGATCTGAACCGGTAGTAAATAGGCCAGGCCAAAGGTCGGCCATCCGAGGTCGGTCGTTCGAGGTCGGGATCCTCGAGGTTGGCCGTTCGAGGTCGGGATCCTCGAGGTCGGCCGTTCGAGGTCGGGACCCTTGAGGTCGATCGTCCGAGATCGGAATCCTCGAGGTTAGTCGTCCGAGGCCGGGATCCTCGAGGTCGGTCAGCCGAGATCGGAACCCTTGAGATTGGTCACCCTAAGGTTGGGCACTCGGGGTCAGTCATCCGAGGTCCGGCCCGCATGAGCGTTTTGAAGATGGTCGACCGATTATGAGTTGTCCTTATCAATATTCAGAAGGCGACCACCTCCGCATAATCATTGTCTGGCATAGCCGCCTAAAATTAATAGGGAACGGAAAAGACAACTCCGACATGGTGTCAGGCGGCTGTGACAGTTTCACAGTATTAATGTGGCTGTCACTATCGTGATCTGCCGATTGATCTTCTCTTAATGAGACGTAACAGCTCGCACGTGGGATGACCCTTTCTCCCCCCTATATAAACCCCGTTTGAACTTCAGAGAAAGGATGGCTGCCATTTTGCAACCATTCCACCACATTGAGAGCTCTATTTCGGTCCGACCTCCCAAGCTACAGCAGACCGGGTCGGCTTGGTTAGACCGAGTCATTCGAGGGAGAACCGATCTTCGCTTGCCGACAGGATCAAATTTGGCGCCGTCTGTGGGAATCTGCCTGATCAAAAGCCGAAGATGAGTGAATCCAATCGGGTGACCGTTACTCTTTCACAGGAAGACTTGGATCTGCTAATAGAAGCTAGAGCCAGGAAATTGGCGGAGGCACAGCAAGCGGCTGCTCGACCCGCTCAGCCGGGCCCGGTCGAGCAGACTGCTCGGGTGGGCACCGAAGGAGGGGTTCGACAAGAGGAGAGTCCTCACTTCCACCGAGCACTGTTTGGCCCGGCTGAGGGAGCAGGACAATCGGATCCCCATGAAGCTACATCTAGCCATACCAGAGCTAGCAGAGGGAAGGCTCCCCTCGCGTCGTTCCCGACTGAGCACACAGGACTCCCCTTCTCCAGCCAAGTCTTGAATGAGCCACTGCCCAAGCACTTTAGACCCCCGTCCGTCGCTGAATACGGAGGAGCTACTGATCCTGAAGAACATCTAAAGAAGTTTAAGAATGCTTCGATGTTGCATCAATACCCGGATGGTATTAGGTGCCGAGCCTTCCTGACCACTCTAGCAGGGCCAGCCCAGCGATGGTTTGATAGGCTCCCAGAAGGATCAATAAAAGACTTCGCTGATTTTAAGAGATTGTTTCTACAACACTTTGCGAGTAGTAAGCGGCATCACAAAACTAGTTTAAACTTGTTTACCATGAAGCAGGGCTCTAAGGAGTCCCTAAAAGCCTACATCAGAAGATTTAATCAGGTGGCCTTGGACGTACCTACTGCTACGTCTGAGGTATTGGTCAGCGCCTTTGCTCAAGGCCTGCAAGAAGACGAGTTCTTCAGGTCCTTGATCCGAAAGCCCCCGAAGGACTTTGAAAGCCTGCTGGGCAAAGCCAGCAAATACGTAGATGTAGAAGAAGCACAAGCCGCCAGGCGTCCGGAGGTTAGACCCGCACCCGAGGTCCCCCAGCATCATCAGAGGAGTGTACCCCCCGGAGGACCGCTCAGAAGTCCCAGAGCAGGGGGACATCGACAAGGAGCCGAACGAGGAATAGTTCAGCAAGTAACTCAGGGTTGCTTTCCCACTAGGTGGCGGCCCTACTGCTCCTTTCATGATAGTCATACCCACGATCTGCAAGATTGCTGGCAGGCCGGCCGAGGTCGAGGCCGGGCTGGCCGAGGTAGCCCGAGAGGGGCTCATCAGGGAGGTGGTCGGGGCCGAGGAAGAGCATCGCCTAACCGGCCTGAGCTCCGCGATCGACCAGCTGCCCCTACAGCCAGACGGTTATTCCCGACTCCGGGCTCGCCCGAGCCGGGGAACGCCAGCGAGGAACAGGCCAATCAGCAAAACTCTGTGCACGGGTCCATCAACGTCATCTCATGCGGGCCCACCTATGGAGATTCCAACAGAGTTCGGAAGTCACAAGCCCGACGCCTCGACATTTATCAAGTGGGCTGCAGTTCTGCCCAAGCTCAGGGGCCACAGATTAACTTCGGTCCCGCAGACCTACAAGGAATAGAAGTGCCACACGATGATGCCCTGGTCATCACGACGGTCATAGTCAACTATCAAATCCATCGTACCATAGTGGATTCAGGCAGTTCAGTGAACATCTTATATCTGAAGGCATTCGAGCAACTGCAGATTGAAATGACTGAGCTGCAGCCCGTGGCCACACCCTTATTTGGATTCACAGGGAATGAGGTCCAGCCGCTGGGACAGATCAAGCTGGCCATATCACTTGGCGAGGAACCTTTGAGGAGGACCAGGTGGTCTACCTTCCTGATAGTAGACGCCCCCTCAGCCTACAATGCCATCCTGGGCCGACCGGCCCTAAATGAATTCCGGGTGGTGATGTCCACTTTCTATCTGAAGGTCAAATTCCCGGTGGGAGACCAGGTCGGTGAAGCTAGGGGAGATCAGAAGGTCGCCCGCCGATGCTATGTAAATGATGTCCGAGTAGAAGTAAGCAAGGCCTTCCGAGCTGCGCCGGCCAATTGTAACATGGTGCAGACCTCTCCGCCCTCTCCCTGGGCTGAGATGATAGAGGAAAAGGAAGAGGTCCAGCTCTTGCCTGACCAGAGGAAACTAAAGTGAAGATAGCTCCAGGGTTATCGACCGACCTCAGACGGCAAACTGATAGAATGTCTGACGCAGAACCGAGATGTATTCGCCTGGTCCAACAAGATCTTAAGGGGTCAGACCCAGAGGTAATGGAGCATAAGCTGCATGTGTACCCTGACGCCCGACCTGTGAAGCAAAGAAAAGGATTTAGCCCCGAACAGAATAAGATCATCCAGGCCGAAGTGGAGAGACTGCTGGAAGCGGCACATCCGAGAAGTCCAATTCCGCCTGGCTAGCTAATGTGGTGCTGGTCTCCAAGCCGGGTGAAAATGGAGGTCTGTATCGATTTTAGAGACCTAAAAGTCTGCCCAAAGGACTGCTACCCGCTCCCCCGAATAGATCAGATGGTAGACTCTACGGTGGGAAGTGAACTTATTGCATGCTCGACGCCTATCAGGGATATCACCAAGTCCCGTTATACCCGGGTGACCAGGAGAAGGTCAGTTTTGTCACAGCCGAAGGTACCTATTGTTACACAGTTATGCCCTTCGGACTCAAGAACGCCGGGGCAACTTATCAAAGGCTGATGAATAAAGTATTTAAAGAGCAGCTCGGGAGAAACGTAGAAGTGTACGTCGATGACATCCTCATCAAATCCGCCCGGGCTGCCGACCTCATAGCAGATGTACGAGAAACCTGCTGCACCCTGCGAAGCCGCGAAGGTACGGCCTCAAACTCAATCCTGCAAAATGTTTGTTCGGAGCCAAGAGTGGGAAATTCCTGGGCTACATCCTGACCGAGCGGGGAATAGAAGCCAATCCGGGTAAAGTGAAAGCTCTGCTAGACATGCCACCGCCCAAAAATCTAAGAGAAGTCCAGCGCCTGACCGGAAGGATCACGGCCTTATCCCGGTTCATCTCCCGGTCGGCCGATAGAAGTCTGCCATTTTTCAAGATCCTACGCAAGGCTTCCAAGTTCCAGTAGGATACCGAGTGTGACCGAGCTTTTGAAGAATTGAAGGCATACTTGGTCAGTCTGCCAGTGCTAGCCAAGCCCGAGGAAGGAGAACCACTGTATGTTTACTTATCTGCCACCGAGGGAGCTGCGAGCGCCGTGCTTGTAACCCAGAAACAGACTGAACAGCAACCGGTCTATTTCTTTGGGCATTTATTAAAAGAGGCCGAGTGTAGGTATACTACACTCGAGAAATTAGCTTATGTCCTTGTGTTGATGGCTCGGCGACTGCGACCCTACTTTTTGGCTCATCCTATCCGAGTGCTGATCAATAGCACACTCGGGAAGGTCTTGATCAACCCTGAAGTCTCAGGTCGGATGGTCAAGAGGACGACCGAGCTGAGTGAATACGACATTCATTACCAGCCCCGAACGGCGATCAAAGCTCAGGCCTTGGCAGATTTCCTGAGTGAGCTTCATACTGAGGAAGAGGAGGAGGCCTGGAAAATATATGTGGACGGGTCAGCCACTCGGGCGGGGAGTGGCTTGGGAATTTTATTGATATCTCCGAAGGGAGACCCCATTCATCTCGTCGTACGGCTAGAATACCAAGCTACCAATAATCAGGCGGAGTACGAAGCCCTCTTGGCAGGCCTCCATGCGGCCAGACAGGTCGGGGCCACTCGGGTCATCCTACATTCCGACTCTCAGTTGGTGACTCAACAGGTGGCTGGGCGGTTTGAAGTAAATGACGCGACTTACAAACTTACGTGGAGGCATATCAACAGTTACAAGCAGAATTTCAAGAAGTTCAGATTATACAGATCCCCCGAGGAGACAATGCCAAGGCCGATGAGTTAGCTAGGCTGGCTAGCTCGGTCCGGCCATGGGTCTTCCCCAAGCCCTCACCTCAAGTCATGTTGGTGGCTCAGGTCGAGAGGGCAGCAGAAATGGAGATAGAGGGGGACTGGAGAACTCCATTCATCGCCTATCTGAAGGAGGGAACTCTGCCAGACAGCCCCGAACAAGCTCGGATACTGAAGATCAGAGCAGCCCGGTTCACCCTGATAGGGGACGCATTGTACAAACGGGCTTTCTCCCGACCTCTTGCAAGATGCCTCGGAAAGGAAGATGCGGACTACATACTTAGAGAAGTGCATTTGGGGTGCTGCGGAAATCATTCAGGAGCCCGAGCCATGGCTCGAAAGGTCCTGCTGGCTGGCTACTTCTGGCCGACCCTTCAAAAGGATGCAGAGAAGGTGGCTCTTTCTTGTCTTTCTTGTCAGAAGTACCAGAATCTGTCTCACCGACCGGTGGAGATGTTGCGAGCGTCCGTTGTATCATGTCCCTTTGATCAGTGGGGCATGGATATAGTGGGACCTTTCCCCAGGGCAGCAGGTCAGAAGAGATTCCTGTTGGTGGCAGTAGATTACTTCTCCAAGTGGGTTGAGGCAGAAGCTCTGGCTCAGATCACTGAGCAAGCGGTGAAAAAATTCCTTTGGCAGAACATTTTGTGCCGGTATGGCATACCTCATAAGCTGGTATCAGATAATGGTCGGCAGTTTCAAGGACGGATAATCAGAAATTGGTGCAAGGAATTTGGGATCAAGCAGGCCTTCACTTCCGTGGCATATCCCCAGAGTAATGGTCAGGCCGAAGTAGCCAATAGGGAGATTCTGAAAGGGCTCAGAGCTAAGCTGGATCAGGTCGGCGGATCCTGGGTGGATGAGCTGCCTGGTGTCCTATGGGCCCTTCGGACCACACCCAAGGAGGGGTCGGGATGCACTCCCTTCCAGTTAGTCTACGGAAGTGAAGCGGTAGTCCCCATGGAGGTCGGCTGTGAGTCGGACAGAAGACAACTGTATGGAGAAGATAATGCGGAGAAGAGACGGGCTGAACTGGATCTGATCGAGGAGGTCCGAGCTAAGGCTGCAGTCCGAATGGCCGCTTACCAACAGCGGATGCGGAACCGATACAACCAACAGGTCATACCTCGACATTTCCAAGTAGGGGACAATGTATGGAAAAGAATCAAGCCCGTCGGAGAAGTAGGCAAACTGGAGCCTCCATGGAGTGGTCCGTTCCTGGTGGTCGAGGCGCTGGGGTCGGGAGCCTATTATCTGCAAGACGCTCAGGGAAAGCGGCTTGGAAGACCTTGGAGTGCAGTGCATTTAAGACCGTACCGAGAGGAGAGTGGAGAGAAATGATTCTTGTAAATGTACTCAGGGAAAACGAAGACAAAAAATCTGACTCCTCAAAAGACGACTTCAGCAAGTTATAAGTGAGCTCTGTCTCACGCACCCACCGGACTCGGCGCCGATCAGGCGTGGCGTTCCACGTTCGGTCGGGCCCGGTCGGGCGTGGCGGTCCACGCTCGATCAGGGTAAGTTAGACGGTGTCCAGACTCTTGCTAAGGCAAGTTATAAGTGAGCTCTGTCTCACGCACCCATCGGACTCGGCGCCGATCGGGCGTGGCATCCCACGTTTGGTCGTACCTGCTCGGGCGTGGTAATCCACGCTCAGACAGGGTAAGTCGGACGGTGTCCAGACTCTTGCTCGAGAGACATATGAATTATCACATTTCTGTAATCCTCAGTGCCAGGGCGTAACTCCCCATGTTCTGAAAGACAAAAGGGATATCAGGTCAGCTCGATAAAACTGAACTGATCAGATCAGCACATACAAGACAAATTGGCTTCGTTGATAAAGGTTAACTCGTCAAAAACAGGGTAAAACCGCCGAGTAAGGGTATACACCCGACCGAGCGAAATCACCAAATCAGGTCGCACGCTTGGCCGACCATCACTCCTGAGTCAAGATGTTGACCTGACTAAGTTATAATCCCAAGTCTGGGGAAAAGCCGAAAAGCCAGAGGGGAAGAGTAACGGCTAAATTTTCGAGTTGACCTAAGTCTGGGGAAAAGCCAGAGGGGAAAAGATCGAGATAAGGGAATTGGGATGAATGTCCCGAGTGATCGGCAATAGGCAAATGCCTCAAACAAGCGACACTTAGTAAAAATCTCACACATCGCAAACAGATAAATGAGATGAAGAAAAAGAAAAAGCTACAGAAATAAACTAAGGTCCGGGGCCATCACAAAGTTGGGCCTAGAAGGCCAAGTCAGGAAATTAGGTATTACAAAATTCCAGATAGCTTAGAAAGACGAGGCGAGGGCGGACAAAACAGCAGCTCGGGCCAAAGAAGGTCAGGACCACCGAACTAAGTGAGTCTGGGAAAGTTAACCTAAGTAAAGGGGGGAAGGCGTCTTCAGGAATCGATGCCTTGATCCGCCTCAGCTTCACGGCGTCAGGGGGAAGGTCCTCAGGGAGATGACCGGCCTCAGTTAGCTGCTGGATAGCACCTCTCGCGCCGAACTTGATCATGCCGCCAGTTCGCTCAGATATCAGATTCAGGAAGGAGTCCGATTGGATATAAGCTACTCGGGCAGCTTCAATCCGGGCTGACTCGCCTGACTTGTAATCCTCTAACTCCTTCTTGAGTCGAGCAAGCTCGGCACCCTGCCCATCGATGGTGTCTCCCGAACCGCCAGCTGCGCCTCCTGACCCACCAGCCGCATCTCTAAACCCTGAAGTGTCTCTTGCTGGGCAGCCAGCTCTATCTCTTTGTTCTTCAAGGCAAGCTGAGTCTGGTGATGAGCTGCAGCTGACTCCTTCAACTTCCGCTGAAGCCCCTTAGCGTCGGTGGTCATCTTGGCCAAGTCAGTATGCGCTCGAGTATACCGGGCCTTGAGGACCTTATTGTCGCCCTCCAGATGAGCCACTCGGCTAGTTAGGCGCTCTGTCTCCACCGCTGACTGAGCCATCAGCCTTTGCTCTTCCTCCGAACGGACCTCCAGCTCTGATACATGAGACCGCAAGGCGGTTATTTCCGAGCGCAATTGGTCCAGGCCTGGGTCACCCGAAGGAAGGGCGCTCTGCGCCACCGAGTTTCTAGGTCTCTTACTTGTCTTTCAGCCGCCGGCGTGCTCGGGTATTGTCCACCAACGCTTGGCTGACCGCGTGCCCACGCCCATTGCTGCATAGTGATGTAAGGCATGAGTTAAACATAACAAACAAGGAAGGAGAGGGTACCTGAGTCATTCCACGAAAAGTGTCGGCCAAGGTAACGACGTCCATCCAAAGACGTTGTCCATCCTCCTCCCAGCCCGAGACCAGCTATCATGCAAGTTCAATGGCTGGGTGGACGGTCGGAGTAGAGCGATGGCCGAGGGCACTTGAACGTCCACAGTTGACGGGCGGGGAATTCATGGACATAAGGGCTCCAACGGCGTCGACGTGGGCAGTGCTCAACCGAGGGGCTGGACGACGTGGCGTAGACCTCGAAGTCGATGCACCGGAAGTTATTGTCACGGGAGTAGGAGGTCGGGTCGTCGACCGAGGTATTGCCTGGGCCAGAGCCCGAGGGTCAGGTCGGGGAATCGCGGGAGCCAAAGCTGAGCTCGAAGCCGGGAGTTGAGGGCTGGCCGTAGCTTGATCAGTGCGGGAAGGCGTCGCGGCCCGACCCTCCGTGGTCGGTTCAGGAGACGAAGATATATCCACGTTGTGAACCAACCGGCGGCGTTTGCGGACCAAGCTGGGAGAAGCCACCTGTTCCGTTACCTCTTCTTCTGCCTCCGCAGGGGTAGAGGTCCCCTCGCCAGTTGTCTGAGTTGTCACTCCCGCCTCCTCAGTCGGGAGATTCTCGCCGAGGTCGCTTGCCGCAACTACCGGCGGCTCGGGATCTAATGCAATGCTAACGGGCGGTACCGCCCGAGCGGCTGCTAGCTGGGCAGCCAAAGCCGCCATGGCTTCATCCTCCCGATCCAACACCGAATCAATCCTGGCGCTGTACATGGCTTCGGCTGCACAAAAGAAAAAGCTTTAGTCAGCATTAGCAAGCTTACTAAACTAGTAGAAACGTACCGAGGGTGCCAGGTAGCTCCGCCGGGACTTGGCTCAGCCGGAAGAGGTATAGCATACCCTCAATCAATAGCTTGCCCGCATGATATCGGTCTCCCTCGAGTTTGGAAAATGCCGACCTGTAGCTCGGCTCGGAGCGAATATTCTTGGGAAGCTGAGGATGATCGGGCAAGTTCTCCTCCCAGGCGGTGGGCCAGTTCGGTCGGGGGATTGTTTGTATAAAGAAGAAGTGGGATTTCCAACCTTTGTTGGAGGAAGGGACTTTATCTAGGAAGGCGGAGTTAATACGAGCTTGAAAATAGAAATTCCCGGGTTCTTGCTTCTTAAGATAATAAAAGAAGTGGAAAACTCGGGGCTCTAATGGAATTTTGCGGGCAGTAAAGATGATCACAGTGCCGCACAGTATGCGGATCGAATTGGGGGCTAATTGAGATAGGGAGATCTGGAAGTAACGACAGATCTCTCGAAAGAAGGGATGCAGAGGAAAATGCAAACCAGCTAACAACTGGTCGGAGAGACGGTGAAATGACTCAAAGGGGGCTCGTGCGCCCGAGCCTGACGGCCAGGCAGAGTTATGGAGTGGTCTTCAGGGATCATGTAATCTATACGCAGGGTTTCTACCTGACCTAGGGTAAGGGAAGACCGAGAAGATAAATACCAGGACTCGGGAGGTGCGGGCGGTGGTGCAGAAGATGATGCCATCAAAACGAAATCAGAAGAGGCACGACAAAGGTTCTGCAGAGAGAGAGAGTACCTAAAAATGAGGTTCACCGGAGACACCGTTCGTCGGAATCGAGAAGGTCGGACAGCGGAGGTCGGATGGCGGAGGTCGGACCAGAGATGGATGAAAAGCGAAGGCCAGGATAAAAAGAGGCGAAATGAGAGGGCCGGCCTATTTATACCAAGGGTGAAACAAGGAGGGTCGTCCGATGAAGAAAAAGAAAATGGCGGGGTAAACTTCTCGCCGTCCGATCCCTGTCATTTCCCAGACCTCGAAGATTTATTCGCACGTCGCCCAGGCCACGCCGATGACGTTTCGCTACTCGAGGCGTCCAGTCGGGGATCGACACGCGTCCCCGCATTAATAAAGATTTGACGGGGGATACGACATTAAAAGGAAGGATTATCCGTACGAGGCGACGTGCGGGAGGACAAAAAAAAGGCAAGCCGACCGAGCAGGGAGCCTAGTCAGTCGGATCATACTCCTCCTTCAACTAGACTTGAGAGGGAGGCTTGTGATCCGGGCGTATGATTTTTAGAAGGATCGAAAGCTCGGTCGGGTTCGATTGCCGATCTGAACCGGTAGTAAATAGGTCGGGCCAAAGGGCGGCCATCCGAGGTCGGGATCCTCGAGGTCGGTCGTTCGAGGTCGGGACCCTTGAGGTTGATCATCCGAGATCGGGACCCTCCGGGTTAGTCATCCGAGGTTGGGATCTTCGAGGTCGGTCGTTCGAGGTCGGTCGTTCGAGGTCGGGATCCTTGAGGTCGATCATCCGAGATCGGGATCCTCCGGGTTAGTCGTCCGAGGTCGGGATCCTCGAGGTCGGTCGTTCGAGGTCGGGACCCTTGAGGTCGGTCAGCCGAGATCCGGCCCTCATGAGCGTTTTGAAGATGGTCGGCCGATTATGAGCTGTCCTTATCAGATATTCAGAAGATAATCCTCTCTGGCATACTCATTATCTAACAAAGCGGCCAAAAATTAAAGAGGAACAGAAGAGACAACTCCAACAGGGTGTCAGGCGGCTGTGACAGTTTCCCGATATTAATGTGACTGTCACTATCGTGATCTGCCGATTGATCTCCTCTTAATGAGATGTGACAACTCGTACGTGGGAAGGCCCTTTCTTCCCCCTATATAAACCCCATCTGAACTTCAGAGGAGGAGGCGCTGCCATTTTGCAACCACTCGACCATATTGAGAGCCCTATTTCGGTCCGACCTCCTAAGCTATAGCAGACCGGGTCGGCTTGGTTAGACCGAGTCATCCGAGGGGAAACCGATCTTTACTTGTCGACAGGATCATCGTATATCACGAATGCTTCCCAATTTATTCTGACGATCGATAAAAAAATTTTATAGGACCAAATCGATCGTTCGAGATTGAAAAAATTTAGTTAATCGTAATACTGACAATGAATGGAGTAAACTGATAAAGGATGCATATAATATAATTTGTCAAAGCCACAGTGGAATGATGTAAAATCCCACTCAATAGAACAAACAAGAGGCATTTCAGTAAAATAACTATGAATAGGAGCACTCCTAGACATATGCACAGCCAAACCAAACGACCCCAAATAACTAAAGGAATCAGGAATAATTACATGGATCGGTATTCCAACATCATCACAATCTAAGAGCGTGTTGATAGAAGCAGGGGGAGAGAAAATCGGCAGCATTCTGCCTAATCACACGAAGAAAGAAGGAAAAATAACTTCATCGAATCAAAAACTAGAACAGCATCTAGGCCACATTTCATGTTTCATGTTCATAGAAAAGACCTAGGATTCAGTCTTTTGAGGATCATCCCTCCTTGATTATTAGTCACTGCTAACTTCTATGCTGTTGTTGCTGTTATGCTGCTCTCGGCTGAGGTATTTAAGTCTTGATGTCTGAATTACCTGCATTCGGGCAACAACCTCAGTCATTGAAGGTCGTTTATCAGGATGTTGAGCAGTGCAGTCCACAGCAAGCTGCAGAAACTGCACCATATCCTCCTCCAGGGTTTGGTACCTCAGCAGCTCAGGATCAAACACCTCAGTTGCCCACTCCTCTGGCACAATTGACTGGACCCACCTTGGGAGATCAATGCCTTCGTCATTGAGGGCTTGAGCAGGGGCCTTCCCTGAGAGCAGCTCCATTAGTAGCACGCCAAAGCTGTACACATCAGCCTTTTGAGAAATCATGCGGGCATCAGTGACCTCCGGTGCACGGTAACCGACGATGCGGGAAGAAAAGCATGATGGACCGGAAAGAAGAGCAAGGCCATGGTCGGACACATGGGCTTCATAGGACTTGGTGAGCAGGATGTTGGAGGACTTAATATCGCCATGCGAAGTAGAAGGTCCAGATGATTGAATGTATTCAATGCCATAGGCTGCTGCAAGGGCAATACCGGTCCTTGTCTCCCAGCTGAGAGGTGTTCTTCCAGATACCCTGTAGCCTGTGAAATTGTTCCGATAATGAAGCAATAAAAAATGATCAGCAAAGTCAGACAGTATAGAAGAAACATCTGATAAATTCAGCATAAAACAAATTTGCAAGATAAACTGATCAAAATCTTACAGACTCGCACAACTTGGATTAACATAGCTGAGGATTATGAAAAGAGCACTCAAACAAAATGCAGGACTTTAGTTAGGTCAACATAGGAATCCAGAACTAAGAAAATGCAGGACTTTTAATGTGCATAAATCATTCTGATAAAGGTAGCTGGAAAAAATAGTACGATTCCATGTCTTTAACATCATATTCTTTCCAAAATGATACAGGTCCATTACCAAAAAGAACCACAAGTATTAACAAACTGTTATCAATTTTAATCATATCAACAGAAGCAAAATCCAAAAATCATGCTTTTCAATTTTGATCTTATACCGATTGATTTCCTTAACGGTAAATTGCCATCAAATCCCCAATAGCCCTTTGAACTTTGCAATCACTCCCCACACAAGTTTTTCTTTGTTTTTACTCCCTGATGGATTTGAGTATAAAAGGGAGAAATTTAAGTATACATCAGTGAAAACTGAGTATAAAAGGGTGAAACTTGAGTATAAAAGAGTGAAAATTGAGTACAGGGTTATTGATGTGGTGGATGCAAACTGCCATACTCAGTTTTCTAACTTTTATACTCAATTTTCTTCAAATAATACTCACCAAACATCACATCAGGGACTGCATGCAAAGAAATGTTTGTGTAGGGATTGCATGCAAAATTGACTTGGTAAGTGGGGAGTTTAGGAAAATTTACCCTTTCCTTAACTCAATTGCCTAAAATTAGAAAATAAAAATATCATGATCGAAATGCAAAAAAAAAAAAAAATAATCACTCAAAATAAATCTCCTAGAAGCCAATCTACTTAAAGGAAACTCCCCCACATATTCATTTTTATAATAATTTTCACCAACCAATATAAATCATATTTATCCAGTAAATTTAAAGAAACAGAATCTAGAAATGAATTTTTGAACTGAGATTAACGGTAAAGCAAGCACAAACAGTAAAATAGCATACATTGACACATTGTAAAGACTAAAGCAAGAATAATAGCGCAACTGAAGTGCATGCTAGAAAAAACCTTGCCTTCTATCAGATACAGATAGATAATAAACAATCACAGAGAGAGTGCAATGCTCCAATCTAAAATATAGGGGAAAAGAGCAGGAGAAATAACCACAGTTGCTCAGCACAAGCAATGCAGCATGCCTTTTAAGTTAGAAGAATAATTATCTATAAGTGAAAATGAAGCACATTGTCGATGAAATGATTAATTCTGATCTAAGAAGGGCAGAAAATAAGTGGTTACCATGCAAGAGAGCTGAGAGGCTTCCCAGAGGCATGTAATCATACACCAGTAGCTTCTCATCCTTGCTGTAGTAGTACGCCCGTAGCGGCACTAAGTTGGGATGGTCGATCGCCCCAATGATCTCCACCTTCTCACGGAAGTCCTCCTCTGTCAAAGTCACCTCTTTGAGCCTCTTCACCGCCACTGTTATCCCCATCTCCAGCACCGCCTTGTATGTCGTCCCAAACGCCCCCTTTCCCAGCACCTCTGCCGACGCCCTCAGCAAATCCTCTAGATCGAATGTTGCCCTAGCACCGCTGAAGAACACCAGTTTTTTCCCCCCTGCAATTGCCGCAGTTGGTGCCGGTCGAATGTTTGCCTGGCTGCTCCCTCCGACCCCTAATTGGTTGTCCTGTTCTGACGCTGATACGGCCTCCTCTGGCTGCTTTACACTCGTCTCCACCGCCTCCAGCGAACTCGTCCTGTTCTTGCCACTCCTACAGCAGAGAAGTATCAACAATATGAGGAGAATCAGGATGAAGGCCGCAGACCCGATTGCGATCCCTGCGATGGCGCCGCCCGAAAGATTGTTCTTTCCCTTTCCAGCCCCGCTACCATTATCACGCTCAGCAGGACCGAGGGCAGCGGACGGAGGAATCTCTCTTGGACACGGCTGAAGAGGTCTTGCGCAGAGCCCTGTGGACAAGAAGGCGCTCGAAGGAAACGTGCGAAACCTTGAGGGAATCGTTGCGTTCAGCGGATTGAACGACACGTTGAACTGTGAGAGGTTGGGTAGGTCGAAAGGAGGAATGCTCCCACTGAGCCGGTTGTTCTCTAAGTAAAGGGTTCGAAGCCGAGTAAGGTTGTTGAGTTCTTGCGGGATTTCTCCCGAAAGCTGGTTGCCGGCGAGGTTGAACCGGATGAGGTTCCTGACCGAGCCTAGAGCAGGAGGGATATTACCGGAGAACCGATTATGCTGCAGGTAGAGATTGCGGAGCTCAGGGAGTCCGGGGAGGTCGAACGGTAGGGCGCCAGAGAGCGCATTGTAGCGGAGGCTAAGTGTGCGGAGAGCTGAGAGGTTTCGGACAGCGGCGACCGGGATGGGACCGATGAGGCCGACGCCGGGTAGCCGCAGTGCCGTGACGCGACCGGAGCCGCACTCGACGCCATGCCACGTGCAAGGGGAGCGCGACGCGTTCCATTTAAGCACGGAGCGGCCGACGGCGGCGCGGAGCGCAAGCAGAGCGGCGCCGTCCGCCGCCAGATCCGGTGCTCCGCCAGGCCACAATGACGTAAGAAGGAAGAAAGAGAAGGCGGCGGGGAAGAGGAATCGCTTGGTAGCCATGCGGTCCGGATAAATGCTATGTACCTCTCATGCTTCACTCTCACTCCCTCCTCCCCTTCCCTTCTCTGCCATAAAACCCTAGAACTGAGCTAGCTAGTCCACGAAAGAAATCCGCTGGTAATAATAATACTTGGAAGGAAAGCTAAAAGTTAAAAGAAACCCTACATTAATCGCTTAATTGTAACGTGGATAACAATGGGAAGCTCGACTTTAAACAAACGCATAGCTTTGCTTCGTTTCTAGCAGCTTTGTCTCTTCTGATTTTATTTCTAGCTCGGAAATAGCAGCCAGATAGCTTGGGTTGTTGTTTCCTTGAATTACCGAAATCTTTAGGGGTAGAAAAAAAAAATCATCGTAACGCTCCATTTTTTATCTACGTCACCAAACTTTAATATAATGTTTTATAATGAGATTGAAAATTAAAAATATTTTTGTCAAGATAATTTGAAACGGAGATGAAAATCAGGATGATAATTTAATCCCCGTAAAATTGAAAATGAAAAATTCAATTAAGAATATGTAAAAATATAAAACTAAATTCTCCTTTTTCGTTGACACATTCACAATCGTGATTCTGATAGTGATTGCATTTTGCATTCGGATTCTAATTTCATGGGTTTGGAGATAAGTCAATGACTTTGTATTCTAAATTTAAGTGATCCCGATAATAGTCTTCACTTCTTTAGGGTTTTATGCTATGTTTATCTGAAAAAGTGGATGATGAATGGATTAAATAAATCTATGAGCATGAGAAGAAAAGGGAAAGGAAAAAAAAATCCTTTCCTTTGTATGCTTGTTTATCATGATTGAAGAAGGTAGATACATGCGGTGTAATTTTATTAATGCAAAAGGGTACATGCGTCATTTTTTTGGTATATGGTGTAATTTTATGAATTAAAAAGGGTATATGCGTTATTTTTTTTGGTTTATAATATAATTTTGTAAATGAAAAGGGGTACATGCGTCATTTTTTTATCCATCCGCTGCTTTCCGTCTAATTTTGAGTTGATCGATTTTGACTCCAAAACTATCCGCGGATGGATTATATTTCTCTTTCTTCTTTAAATTTTAATAAAATAAACGATGAAAAAAATTTCACTACAAAAACTTTTCTTTAATTTTATTTTCTGCTCTCTCAAATAAACAGAACATAATAATGACGATCAACACAGCCTCCAAAGAAGTACAAAGACATTTTTTATTATTATATATGTCTATGATAATTGATTAGTTATTCGGCCAGCTTATTTTTATTTATAATTTAAACATTCAATTTTTCTAATATGCTTTATTTATTTGGAAGCAGAGATTTAAAAATTGAGAATGATTTTTAGCAATAAAAAGTTGTTCCCTATTTACATGCAAACTATTTCCAACGGCAAACATTATTTTTATATAATTTTCACATTTAAATAGTATAATTTCAACATCAAATAGTATTTGAGCTACAACCTACTTATATCATATCACATCAAAAATATATATATATATATTAGAATATTCTATTTTTTCTACAGAAAATTTAATTTATTAATTTAATATTTTAATATTTTTTTATGAAAATAGTGATATAATTTATAAATGTAATTATTATTAAAATATATTAAATAATTAAAAATAAATTTTTAATAAATAAAATCTATATAAATATACACAATAAAATTAAAATATACTATTAAATAAACTTAATTTAAATTTGTAATAAATAATTATATTACTATAAATAATGAAGAAAAATAATTATTATAAATTAATTTTTATTTATGATATTTAATAATATAAATTATATTTGATTTTATTAATTATATAATATAATAAAAAATTTAAATTAAAGAAAATAGAAAATTCTCACGCCATATGGTAGGAATAGAGCATCACCATCTTTGGAGATACACTATTCCCACGCTCAATACGGTGTGAGAATTTGGTGTATTAGTTGGAATGAAATAGTGTAGATTTTGTATTATTTAGTATTTGATGTATGACTTAGAGATGATGGCAAAAGACGATTTACTCACCCTCAACATCTCTGTCAATCCGTCATAGGACCAACATGGAGGAGATAAATCACGAAAACTATAAGTTCGGATACTGTAGACAGCACATGGAGAGGACGAGTATGCTAACTTTACTAGGTTTTGATTCTCATACCTCATGATAATAATATCCATATATTAATCATTAGTGATCCCGTGAGGATAGTATACATTAGAGATGCTCTTAGGAAGACTAGATTCATTTTCACTGTTTAATCGTTATCAAAAATATAGATGGATAGATTCATCGACATTTTACCAAACGACGCACGTAAACAATCAAAATTACAAAAAGCGTCCTATAGTTTGTTCTTTATCAAAGAGCGCATATAAAATCAGCTCATTCCTCTTATACCCTTCCCGCCAATAACCCTTTTTCGTAGTTTACTTTTCAAGACATCCGAACAACCTTTTTATAATTTGATATTAAAATAATAAATTATGATTTAGATGCAGATAATCTTATCTTCTCTCACCTTATATATCTCTTCTCTTCTTGCCTGTACCCTATATATCTCTTCAAAATCATTTTTTTTCTAAATAATTATAAATAAATATATAAAATAGAGATGAAAGATAAAGGAAATATATAAAAAGATGAAGAAGAAAAAAAATATAAATGAATTATATTATATATGATATTTTTTAAAAAATATAAAATACATTATAACTATAAATATATAATGTATACATAATAATTACATTAAATTATACACAATAATATACAATGTATACATTATAATTCATTTATAATTTTATATTTGTTATCACTTTAAATATTTTCTATATTTTTTGTCTATATTTTATATATTTATTTATGATTATTTTGAAAAAAAATAATTTTGAATATCAAAGGACATGATATTTTTGGATTTCAGACACTTTGATATCCAAAATCAATTTTTAATTTCAAAAGATATGATATTCTTAGATAGTTCCAATCGAACTTTTATTTTAATTTCTATTTTATATATTTCTAATATATATAATCGTAGAAATCTTGTTTTTTCATCCAAAGGTTTTTCCTTCTGCAATTCTTTTTCACCAAGTAACTGAAGCATTGAGGGTCGTGAATGAGCTATGTCATCTCTATGCATGACTGAGATATAACAAATTTAAGGATGTACAAAGGGCAGAACAAAATTTATAAGCATCGAACAAATTGAATTCAGACAAGATCATAAAAGTAGAATATTCTTGGTTCAACAAAGCATAAATCAGACAATACTAGATTCAGCTGATAGTTAGTGTTGAGGATATACACAACAGAGACATATCAAGACAGCAACTAACTTGAAGAGGAAATCAGAAATAAACAGTGCTGAAGGATGAATCTTTGTCTGATATCGTTCACTCAAGGTTGCAATTTTTAACACAGTAATTTAATTCTTGATAGAATTCTTGAGAACTAACCTCAAGCGACGGGACAAGACATTCATCTCGGCAAGCCGCAGCTCGCTCCATCTCTTCTCCAGATTGCTCTTTTCTGACGTGCCGGACGAACAGGAACAGGCGGGCGACACCTTCCTCTCCTGAAGACATGTATCAAACACGTCGAAGAGAATTTTTGCTAGCGAAGGACTTGCAGCGACTTTGACGACGGATGCCTCATTGCTGCAGGAGCCCGGTGATGGCTCCACGTCCACCTCCTCCTTTATCGCTTTATCTTCTGTTACACCAGGATTGAATGCTGTGTTCACGGCGACCCCATCGATGGCGTAAGCTACGTTTCCATGAGTCGACGCAGGAGTAGGGGGAGGAAGAGGCAGCGTTTTGGAAGGCGTGAAGGTGGAGATCGACATAGGAAGAGGAGCGACAGCGGGCAAGGCTTCGGGGCCGCAGAATTTGGGGCGGCGGCGCTTGTTCCCTCCGCGACCAGGGGCGAGGGCATCTGTAGACGAGTAGGGGGACGAGGCGGCATAAGATGGGTGCCAGAGGCGGGTGCACAGATGGAACACGTCGCGGTCGTGGGGGGCGACGCGGGCTGGGTCCTGGCCACGGGCAATGCGGGCGGACATGATGCGGAACTTCTTGCGCAGGCGTCGCAGCTTTTCAGAGAGCTGCGAGCGGGTGAAGGGTTGCTGCATGGACTCGGAGAAGCAGTCGAAAAAGATGTTGAGGTCGCGGGGGAAGACCAGGCCCTGCGACCAACATCCAAGGATGCCTTGCAGGAACCGGATCTCGTCGGACTCGGACCAGACGCGCTGGAACCGGAATGGCGAGGCAGCGGCAATGCCAGGGGCTACGGAGGCGGCGTTGGCTTCCTCCGCTTCGTCAAAGCCATTATTATCGTCGTCGAAGGAAGGCTTAGCGAGGGTGTCGTGGAAGGGAAGGGGTGTCTTCTTGCGCTTGATTGGGAGTTTGCGCGGGGGAGCGGCGACCGATGGATCAAGATGGATCGCGGTCGTGGTCGAAGTAGCCATGGACGAAGGATTCAAGGCTGGATCGATCGGATCTCTGTCCTGGTGGGGGCAGTAGGTGGGTTGGGGTTGGATTCCTGGCGAGGCGGCGAATTAAGATCGAGCACGGCTGGTTCTGAATCGGAAGTGGAACAAAAACAGAGGAATGGATTAGGGTTGCGGTTGTTCTGACCGCTGGGCTAGCGATGCCAATTGTTCATGGGTTGCGCGACCGATTCGGGCAGAGCTCCTTCTCAAATTTTTTATTATTTAAAAATAATAATAATAAAGACATTTCTTATTGAAACCTTAAAAAATACATCTCTTTTTTATTAATTATGCAAAAGCACCCAACTCATTTTTAATAAATTATTTTTCTTTATTCACCTGTACAATAATTAAAAAACGTAACTGTTCGCGTGAAATATCCAACCCCTTAGATGTGACGAGAGAAATATCTTCCGAACGGAGTAGGTTGAGTTCCGAACAGGATAATATACTAGTCTAAGACTAGTGGAGAATAACTCTCCCGAATGAGACTATATGTTGGTCTGAGACTAGTGGAGAGTAGCTCGATCCTGAACCGAGAAGGTTCAGTCCCGAACGGGACAATATACTAGTCCGAGATCAGCGGAGAATAGCTCGACCCGAACGGGAGAGGTTGAGCCCCGAATGGGATAATATGTTAGTCTGAGACCAGTGGAGAGTAGCTCGACCCCGAACGGAAGAGGTTGAGTCCTGAACGGGACAATATGCTAATACGAGACCAATAAAAAATATGCTTGACCCCGAACAGGAAAGGTTGAGCCCCGCTAAGGGCGCGCCATATTAAGGGTGCCTTCACTGGTAGCTCCCGAGTGAGGGGAGGTTGAGCCACAATAAGGGCACGCAGCATTAAAGGCGCTTTCGCTGGTAGCTCGTGATAAGGAAGGTTGAGCTACGATAAGAGCACGCCGCGTTAAGGATGCTTTCGTTGGTAGCTCCCTATCAGAGAGGTTGAGCCTTAACAAGGGCACACCACGTTAAGGGCGCTTTCACTGGTAGTTCTCGATCAGGGAGGTCGAGCCACGCTAAGGGCACGCCACGTTAAGAGTGCCTTCGTGGTAGCTTTCAAGAGAAGGGAGGTTGAGCCACACTAAGAGCAAGTCATGTTAAGGGCGCCTTTGCTGGTAGCTCCCGATCAAAGAGGTTAAGCCACGCTAAGACACTCCACGTTAAGGGCACCTTTGTTGGTAGCTCCCAAGCAAGCGAAGGTTGAGCCACGTTAAAGGCGCTTTCGCTGGTAGCTCCCAAGCTTGGAGGTTGAGCCATGTTGAGGGCATGACTCGATCCCTCGACTCTTAAATGTTTGTGGAGTCGAAGAGATAATATAATAGCAAAGCTCTTCTACCGACCGGCTGAGTTTCTGACTCAGTCCCTTGACTCCTGAATGCCCGTAGAATCGAGGGGCGAACATAATAATGAAGCTCCAATAATCGGTTACCTTCGTAAAGTCCCAGTAAATATCAAGATAACAGTCATACATTTAATTACTTGGGAATAATTCCACGAATCTCTAGCCCTTAAGAAATTTAACATTCTTAGAGAATCTATTAAACACGTAAGACATACTCTAGTCAACCATCCCTTTATCGAGGGGAGCAATGCGAGGTCATTTTCTTATTTGTTAATCCTGGAACCATTCATTCAAAAATCTATATCGGTTGAGGAAAACTTCAAAGAAAACCCATCACTTGATAATCCAGCAGCCACTAGGCTTGACTTTGTAATCCTGGGATGACCTTTTGATATCCAAGACAAATATAATTACCTAGCCTTTTCAACTTGCTTTAAGGCTAAGTAGAGAGGATAGCTTTTTATAGATATAAACAGCTTTCTCTGGATGGATATCAAGATCAGATTCTACTTGCCCTGGACTCCCTTTGACGAAATGGTTTAAATATATCACAACCTTTTGTGGTCAAGGCAGATCTGTCATCAATTTTGGTGGCAGAGTTAACAAGCGAGGCTTGCAACTTGACAACCTTAACTTCCCGCCGACCTGATCACGACAAGCAACTCCGTACCATTGAGCCTGGCTCATTGCGATGAGCTATCTCTTCCTCACGTGCTGACCGGGAGGTCGTCCCCGCCCCTTGAGTTGTTCGGGAGCCTTTCCTCTCCTCAAGACACCATGCCCCCCGGGACTTCAACTAGTCCCAGTTCTTCACTAGCGACCTGCTCAGCCGACCATCCGCCCGTCCACTTCCCTCAGCGAATGCCAGCTCCTCTACCACCCCTGTGCAGTAGATAAGCCTGCATGGGGAACTGGTGGAGTTTTTTCATGGATGTCACTCAAGTAAGTTTTCGGAATTCCCATAGGCTCAGTCAACTGCTCCTAGGTATTAACCTTTAGACTTTTTTGTTATTTCAATTCTGGGCGGCTTGTAAGGGTGTAACTCAATTCCTGATGTTCAATGCTCAAGAGCGATGGGAAGCTGAATGATGGGTATAGGAGCTGGAGACCACCTTAACTCACTCGGCTCTGCCACCCGATGATGAGGGGACTAGCCTTATGCGCTCGGAAATCATGGAGCTCAAGGCTCAGCTGGCGAAAGCCAATGAACGTCTTGAGGAAGTGAAGTGTTGGTCGATGACAACCGAGCATGCGGCGGCCCAGGCTCTCAACCGCGTAGATAATCTGGACAGCCTTAAGAAAATCGCTCTGTCTCGCCAGACCCGTGCCCGGTCGAACTTAGGTTAAAAGACAGCGGCGGCCAAGCCCTTGGCTATTCAGCTGAAGGAGCTGAGCGCCTCATACCACCAAGCTCAGTTGCCCTTGGCCAACAAGGATGTCAAGCTGGTCGCCAAGGACTCTAATCTGACGATCAAGGAAGTGGATCTAATTGCCAAGGAGGAGAGCCGACGCACCCTAGAAGACCAACTGGCAGTCTAACCGCTGAGCTCTCCTCCCGCGACACCGCACTCGCCCATCGACACGAGGAGTTGTCCGCTCTGATGGCATACCAGGCAGACGAGTCTACCCGGATGGAGACGCACCAAGTAGAGTACATTAACTCCCCAACCTTCAGTCAACAACTTGCACATCAGATGGCCAACATGATCAAGTATGGGGTTGAAAGCGCAGTTCAGCAACTGAAAGAAGCGGGGCATTTGCCTGAGGACCTACCGCCGAACGCCGTGAAACTGCGCCGGGTCAGGGAACTTCTCTCCCCGGACCTCTTCAGCCCCTTTACTTAGGACAACCTCAATTGTATTTTAGTTTCATTGTCTTGTTGTTTTTGGCCTTCAAGGCTTTGTCAATGAAATGACTTCTTCTGCTTGCCCAACCAACCCTAAGCTTCAGGGGAAGGCCTCCATGCCTCATTACTTGTAACACTGCCCGGGTGGGGTCAGGTCGATTTGCTATGCTTTATCATAACCGTGCCTTTTACTCTCCGAGTCTTTCAAAGCACCTCATCGATGCCCGACCAACTGTGCCGATAATCCTGCCACGCCAAGATCCCAAAGCTCAATCGGGCGGGTCAATGGGCCCCGGTGTACCGGTGCCTTGCTAGCTAGAAAGTTTGGGCAGCACCCAGAGGAACCCACCGAAACGTGGGCAGCTACGCCCGGTCAGGCCCGAAGGTCAGTGGGTTCGTGGGAGCATGACTCACTTAACTTGCTCATGGGTGAGAGTCTGGACACTGCCAGAGCGGACCGAAAGAAACATGGGCAGCCATGCCTGGTCAGGTCGGAAGGTCAGTGGGTTCGCGGGAGCATAACTTACTTATAACTCGTTCATGGGCGAGAGTCTGAACACTGCCCGGGCGGACCGATAGGAACGTGGGCAGCCACGCCTAGTTGGCCCCGAAGGTCAGTGGGTTCGCGGGAGCATGACCCACTTATAACTCGCTTGTCGGCGAGAGTCTGAACACCGCCCGGGTAGACCGATAGGAATGTGGACAGCCACGCCCGGTCGGGCCCGAAAGTCAGTGGGTTCGCGAGAGATGACCCACTTATAATTCACTCGTGGGCGAGAGTTTGTACACCACCCCGGCGGACCGATAGGAACGTGGGTAGCCACGCCCGATCGGTCCCGATGGTCGATGGGTTCGTGGGAGCATGACCCACTTATAACTCGCTTACAGCCGAGAGTCTGTGTTGGGACCGGTGCATGTCGACAAGGATACGAGTTCGTAAAATTCAAAATTTTTACGTGCAGCGGAAGAATTTGCATAAAATAATTTCCAAAATTATTTTAACTTCGTATCTAGCATGCAACCTTATGGTGTGTTGACATAATCATAAAATAAAACTTTGCGGAAAAGTAAACTAATTTACTTTGTACCTTTCGTAACTCGAAGAAAAGGGACGAGATCCAACCGTAGCGTCTCTTGGAAGCTTCGCCTCTATTCGCGTCCACGCCGAGTTCTCTTCGGGATGACTTCGCAAAGTCACGAGTTTTGTGCCGACGAGAACTACTAGATTCTCGGAAGGCACAACTAGAAGAACAAGAGAGAAATTAGGAAACTAACCAATGAAGTAACAGAATCGAATTCCGAGAAGAGAGGAGTCGCTATCCGCTTCTTTTTCTTCTTGTTCGGGTTCTCCTTCTACTTGATTGCTCATGCCAACTTCAACTTGGTGTTGATAGGGTGCGCCGGCCCTAGCAACTAAGAGGGAGCCGGCCCTAAACAAATGAAGGGCGCCGGCCCTAATGAAGGAGAAGGAGGAATAGTGGAGAGATTAAGAGAGAGAGAGGGAGAGAATAATTAATCTCTTGATTAGGAATAAGGGCTAGCCTTTGGTTCCTTTATATAGTAGCAACTCATTTGCTAAGTCTCCCTCTAAACGGAATTAACGGAATTAGTTATAAGAAATTTATCTTATAAATTTTCTTATTGCTTATTCCGTTTAAGCCTAGTCTTATTATAACTAATTTATAATAAAACAAATTAATTATCATAAGAAAATTTATCCTATAAATTCTCTTATGAATTTTATTATAACTAACTTTATAATAAAACTAATTAATTATCATAAGAAATTTATCCTATAAATTCTTATGAATTATTCCGTTTAAACCAAGTTTTATTATAACTAATTTATAATAAAACAAATTCCTCTTCTCTTTAAATTATAGAATAAATTTTATAAGAAATTTATAAACTTTCTTATTATGGAAAAATTAATTCATAATTGATTTTATAAAATTAAAATAAACCCAATTCATGGATTATTTTAATCTTCAATAAAAGAATAAATTTCTATAAATTTATTTATATAAATTTCTTTATACAAATTTATTTATCCATAATTTATAAAATAAATCGCGCTGGATTTATCTTATTAATTAAACCAAAATTAATTGGTTTTCTCCTCTTATTGTGGCCGGCCACCAAAGGGGTTTTGGCACCCTCTTTGGCCGGCCAAAACCAACCCGAACCGTCGCGAATCAAACTCATTTAATTCGCCCGAAAAGCCTTCAAAAGACTTAGCCATTTTTAGCTTCCATTGCGCCTCTGACTAACTCAGATTCGACTTATTTCTCTTGATCGGAAAATCCAATTTTCAACTTGTTTTAAATCCCTCGGATTACTCGTAGTGCGTGTGACTAAATAGGCTTTCGATTTATGTTGGCCGTCTATAATTAACTAATTATAGAACGATCATGAGTGGCACCTAGTAGTACATCATGATCCCCAATTAATCGAAAGATCAACGGTTTGACCTCAGAAGAAATTATTCTGAAACCCTTCAGCAGCTCTAATGAATCGTGCCCCATTCCCTTCACCACCTTATACCCACTTGGTTCAGGACACGGTCAATGGTGTCAGTCCACACTAGGCTGACTACGTCACGCCTAGCCCAAGTAATGTCTTACTCGTCCTTTGGATTTCTAATTACTCTCATGTATTTTAGAGACTCTCACTCTAAACATGATATGCTCTGGCCAGAGGCTTTGAGTAACAATCCGACGATAGGCCTGGGTATACATCTCCTCGCAAGGAGTGGTGAATCCTTTGTAAGCTGTTCAAACATCTTCGGGCACTTCGGCTTATACCCGATCATCCTGGGTCCACACCTCCTTGGAGATGCTTGCTTAAGATGTCAAAGTATAAGTCTCTATGACCAAGATGACTTGAACACCGCAAGTCAAAGGAACATCGCACTTAAGCCGCAGTAAGATCTTCATTGACATATCTACATGTAGATTCCCATATGAAGTCTTACAGCTAGTCACTCCAATGAACTAGTTCCCTTAACTAGCATCCATGTTTATCTCTGGACATCCCAATGTCACCAGCCAGTGAGAATCAGCTGAATAGAGAATAACCCATGCTAGTCTCAACAGAACTGATAATGTCCGTATTTATCAATTCATCGACTAGGGATATTTCCAACACTTCACATTTGCACATTTAGAGATAATCACTAGTTGTGATCCCATCACAAATTCTCTTATGCTGTGAACTGTATGGCGGACATTCAGTAGATGAGTTTAAGATCCCAATCAAATACACAAACATGTATACTCAAATAGTGAATTATCATTTATTGAAATAAATGTTTACAATCATAAGGCGATTGCCTTAGGACACTTCTCTCATATCAATAACAGTCTGGACACTGCCCGGGCGGACCGATAGGAATGTGGGCAGCCATGCTCAGTCGGTGCCGAAGGTCGGTGGGTTTGTGGGAGCATGGCCCACTTATAACTCGCTATCGGCGAGAGTCGGGACACCGCTCGGGCAGACCGATAGGAACCTAGGCAGCCACGCTCGATCGGGCCCGAAGGTCAGTGGGTTCGCGGGAGCATGTCACACTTATAACTTGCTTGCGGGCGAGAGTTTGGACATCTCCCGAGAGGCAACTGCTCGCGGGCCCGAAGGTTTGGCCTTGGCGGCATCCAGCAACTCGAAATCCTCAGGTGAAATGGTGACGATCATCTTATTGGAGTCACCCATCTTTCATCTTCTGATCAAGCAAGTGATTCCTGCAGATTGCGCCAAATTTGATCCTGTCAATAAGTGAAAGTGGGGACACTCCGCAATGACTCGTTAGAATGTTGACCAAGGACTGACAGCAAAGTGCCGATCGAACTATCTGGTGGGTCCGACCGGACGGTTGCGATGGCCGGTCGGAGGGGCAAGAGAGGGGCGGGCGTAGAAATCCCTGCTTAGGGCGCAAAGATCAACTGTGCAAGACTCCGGCGAGGGCACTCTGGAGACTCTCTTCGAGCTCCTGTGAACGGGGAACGGGAGGAGAACTGTTGAGGAAGTCACCTTTCTGAAGGGGAGGGCTTTATATAGTTGAGGCAACCGACCAAGGCCCACCAAAGTATCTTGAAGAATTTAATGCGAATCCGATAACATGCTTTGTGGGCCTACGAAGGGGCTAACTCTGTCATGGTGCAACCTAGTAATCTAACCTAGTGGTATGGCCGCCCAGCTTTCTTAAATACCTATCATCTCGGTGGTCCCGCGCCACCTTACTGTCCTCTAGCAGGCTTTCCTGGATATCCTCTGTACTCCCTAGATGCGTAGGTCATAGCCTAGGCGCAGTACATATGCCGATCAGCCGCCCATGCTTAGTCGATCGGTGGACTTAGAAACTACTTTCCCACGAGTCTCACTTCCGAACGACCTTGATCCCCTTGAGTGACCCTAGATGCGATCCCGATGGTCGGGTGGGCACCTCCACCCGGCTGATACAATGGAGGTCGGGCGGGGACCTTCACCCGACGAACTCTCAATCGAGCATTCCCGGGGACCTTGAATCGCCCCTTGCCCGAATGGCTTTACACCGGCTGACCCGGGCTAGCCTTAACTGTTGAGAGGACCTTTTGCTCAGTCCTCCTCCTCGCGGACCGGTCCGGGTGGGTCCCGCCTTTCCTCGGGCTACATTCGCTCGGATTATCCAGTAAGCTTACTTCGATGCCTAAGTCAGCATGGAGAATATAGATCAAGCATATAAAAAATAGAGAGGAAAATATAGTAAAATAATATTTATAGAGCCCCTCTCCATATGTTGTCTTTCCTCCCTTGTAAAGAGAAAAAAAAAATCCTTCATCATGGAATATTAAGAAATATTAAGAAGTATTGATAAAAATATTAATGAGTATTAAAAAAATATGAAGGGACATTTATGAAGGGTCTTGCTACCTTCATGTTGCTGAGTCAAGTACTCTTCGCATGGACATATGTTAACTGTGTTTTACCATGTGGGCCTGATTCATATCTCCCATATCACAAGTATCACTCTAAGTCTAGTCAAAGGAAACATGAATCCGACTGATTAAATTATTGTGTTGTTAATAGAGGAATCTAACTTGATAGGCATAAGAGTGGTCTTGTAATATTTATGTGGTCTTGTAATATTCATGTTGACTGAGTCAAATATTCGCCACATGAATATATATTGACCGAGTCTTGCCACGTGGCCGGATTCATATCTCTCACATCAATAATCATATTAAAATTTCACTTGTATATATGTCCAAATTAGGATAGTTAATAATATCAAATTTTTTTATCCAATTATTTTTTTAATGTAAACAGTTAAAATTAATCATTCGAAGCCTCTAACCCTTTGTGTGACTGTCTAAATCCGTTACCACCAGATTGTTGGTTAAGATATGAATTTAAAATCTTAAGATTAAAATCTGTTAAAGTAGTATATTCATCCTTTTTCACGTATTAATCATAATATCAAAATTAATAATATTTATAATTTATTTTCTCTTAAATAAAATAATGAAATTTTTATATATTAATCATAATATTCAAATTAATAATATTTAAAATTTATTTTTTTCATATTAATTTTAAAATAAAATGACGAAGACTATGAGGGGACGTAATCATCTTTTATTGACCACCTTAGTCCCTTCAATCAACCACCTTAGTCCCTTCAAGCTCCATTGAAGCCGTTGACCGTCCAAGGATCACCTTAGATTCATCTAGATCCAACCATTGAAGCCGTTGACATACGTGTCTGCCCGACACTACAAAGTAATCAACTACCATTGAATGTCAAAGAAGATTCTCCATGCCCACACATTTAATGCAACTCAACGTAGTTTGACAAAGTAGACTATCTAGGCAATCTAACAAACAGACCACCGTGATTGAGGTTGAGAATCTCAACCAGTGATCTGAAGTACCAACCAGAGCTAAAGAAGAAAGGAACTTGCAAGAGTATCAATTTCTAGCTACAACGTGCGAACAAAGGAAACATCAACAGCGCAGCATGGCACTTATTCTCCATTGCCAAAAGCCCGAACACAACCTTTTGCAAAAGCATCATCAGCTGAGGAGGAGGCGAACTCCAAAGACCGCCGCCAGGATCATGAGCCCCAGCAACGCCATGAAGTTAAGCCCACTGCAATCAACACAACACACAGGATGTCAAAAACCAAAACCATAAGGTTTCTTTCTGATCAGGAAGGAGGGAGGGAGAAGTACCCGATCTTGAGCCTGTTCTCGGGCACGCCGGTGGCGTAGCCCCTGAAGTAGAAGTAGCGGGCGACGGTGTAGAAGGCGCCGAGCCCAGCGGCGCCGATGGGGCAGTAGAGCCCACTCAAAAGCAACGTCACGAAGAAAATCGGCATCATCTCCAGCGCGTTCTGGTGCCCTCTCTGGCATTCCATCGAACAACAAAAGAGCGGCAATGAGCGCGGATCCAGATCTGAAACAAAAGAGGGCGGAAAAGAAATCATATTGGGGGAAACCACACACCTGGACACAGTTGAATAACTTGGCATCCTTGTTCTCCGATTCGATCGCGTAGAGCGTGGGATAGGAGACCTTGTATCTGAGGGTAAAAAAAGGGGCAAATCATTATCTAAAAAGAGAAATCAGATCAGGCAGAAAATGTGAAGGCGAAGATGAAGATCAGTAGATCAGTACTTCCGGCGAGCCTTGCCGACTTGACTGGCCATCCAAAAGTTGAAGAAGATGTAAAGAACGAGGACGAGGACGACGTAGCCATAATCCTTGGTGATCTCCAAGGTCACCGCCATCGATCTATTTCGTCTGCCTTCCTGATTGCTCCGCAGGAATGATATGGCTAGTAAAAACCCTAGCAACAGCGTGAAATTGATCAGACGGTCAACGGGCCGCGAAGCTACTGGGAAATTCTATGGATGGAATTGAATCAGAGATGACGCCAGCAAAGCAACGTGAAACTTCCATATCAGATTTTAAAATAAATAAGTAGAAGGTTCTTTTTTATCTTTTAATTTATTTAAAATTAAAGAGTTTCTTATTTATCAAATTACCCATTTACATTTATTGAATCTTAATGTCCCTTAAACTTATGAGATTAACGTTGTTTTAATTTTTTCTACATATTGATTTAATTTATATTCCTTCCATTCCTTTCTCACAGTCCATAAGTGCAGGATATTTATCCCAGGACTAGGACTATGATGTAGCCGACGATTTATTATCTCTTGAACATCATTCTTAACTATACAAAATTTATAAGACTTTTTTTTTTTTTTCAAATTGAGCCTATAATTGTAAAATGTTAAATTTCTGAATTATTTATTGATCCCGCCCTATCTTTGTCACCGTATGAACAGCCAACGTGGCAACATGGCCTGGTCAGCTACAGGGTCCACATCACTGTACGGGCAGCCTGCTTGGCAAACACCTTGGTCGGTCCTAGGGTCTCCATCGTCCGGTCGGATTCAGCACGGCCGGTCAGCGTAAACGAAGAGGTTTATCCGGCCGGTTAAGTCCGACCGGCTATATCAAGGTTTACACACCTACTTGGTGCTCCCGCCCAGTGGGTGTATCCAACCAACCACATTAAGACCTACACGCCTAGTTCATCCGGGTGAATCCGCCCGGCCACAGCTAGGCTTACACGCCTAGTGAGTGCTTCCGCCCAATCACATTAGGGCTTACACGTCTCGTTTATCCGGGTGCCTCCGCCCGGCAGTCCTTCATGTCCACACTTGACATCCATCCGGGCATACCCGCCCGGCTCCCACTTGGGCACTCTCTTCCGAAACCACCTGGGGATAGCGACAAAATATACCTGCACCAGCTGCAGATAACAGGCTGTCATCACTCGTGTAAACTGACACTCCCTGGCACGCCGCCCTGTCATGCCGTTGGTGCCAGGCGGCGCCGGTCGAAGGCGTACAGAAGCCGGTCTTTGTCCTCACATAAGACAAACAGTAGGCGATAAGGAATGTTGGCTACAAATCGACATAATCATGTAAGATTCCCTGACCCCGTCAGAGAATCCTGACACAGGTCAGACTTGGTCCTTTTCCCCGGCTATATAAGCCCCTCCCCTCCTCATTATCAGGTACGCGCGAAGCCCCTCATCTACAATGCTCCATTATTTTTCCTGTTCATCGGAGTACTGACTTGACCGTCGGAGGGCCTTGCCGGGACGTTTCCCGGCTAGGTTGCTAACGGTCATCTTCCCCAACAGGTCTACTTCCATCCGGTCGGAGGTTCACCAGGCGACATCTGCTTACGTCCGGTCGAAGGACACCCCCCACCCGCTGCCATTCTGAGCGAGGACATCCAGTCAGCATCCGCGTCACTCCTCTCTACACCGTCATCCGGTTGCGGCCCCACTTCGCTCGGCGACAGGATCAAATTTGGCGCTAGAAGGAGGGCTCTCTGCCTGATCGAGAGCGAAGAATGGAAAACCCCAATCCACTGACGGTTACTCTTTCGCCAGAAGAATACGAAATGCTGATGGCTGTCCGGACACAGAAGACACAACAATCGCATCCGCCGACCGGTAGTCAAGGGGCCCGGCCCCCTGGGCCCTCTATACGGGAAAATTTGGAAGGTATGGCTGCTCAGCCCGACCCCTTCATTCCTAATTTTCCCCGAGCACTTTTTCGGAACGAGGCCCACTCGGCCCCGATCGAAGCTTCAGCGTCCAGCCTGGCGCATCAGGCGTGCCCAGATAAAGGGAAAGGTTTAGCCGACCCTGCCGCGGCCTATCCGACTCACAGCCCTTTCTCTTACAAATTCTTGGGGATCCCGTTCCCAAGCATCTGCGATTCTTCACCATGCCTGAGTACTCGGGGGCCAGTGACCCCGAGGAACACGTCATGAAATTTGAAAGCGCCGCCCTATTGCACCAATACCCGGAGGGCGTCAAATGCCGCGCTTTCCTGACAACCCTCTCCGGGCAGGCTCAACAATGGTTCGACGGACTCCCGGGTGGATCAGTCGGGAGTTTCGCAGAAGTGAAGCGGCTGTTTTTGCAACATTTTGCAAGCAGTCGGAGGCATCATAAGACCAGCCTCAATTTGTTCGCTCTGAAGCAAGGTCCGAAAGAATCACTCCGGGCCTACATCCAGAGGTTCAATGGAGTAGCTATAGAGGTGCCCAATACCACGCCAGAAGTACTGGTCACCGCCTTCTCGCAAGGGCTCCAAGAGGGTGACTTCTTCCGATCCCTGATCAGGAAGCCACCAAAGGATTTCGACAGCCTGCTCGGGAAGGCTGTTAAGTATATCAATGTAGAGGAAGCGCAAGCCGCCCGGAGGAAGGAAGTTATAGTTAGCCCACAGCCCGCACCTCAACACAACAGATCACCAGGAGGACCGATTCGCAGTCCCCGACCGGCCGATCAGTCGGGAATGAGGCCCCAACAAGTGCAGGTGGCGCAGGGAAATTGGACCAACAGATGGGCACCGTATTGTGCGTTTCACCGGTGTAATACGTACAACACTGAAGACTGCCGAGCGGGCGGCAGAGCTCGGACCCCACTCGGCAGGGGTCAAGGACGACAAACCCCGCAGGGGCGCGGGCGTGGTTATGGAGCCACAGCCCAACAAGGACAAAGGCGGGATACCCCCGCCGCCCGACAATTGTTTCCTCCGCCCGAGCAGGAAGAGGCGGAGGAATTTGACGAAGATCAAGCGAATCACCAGAACGCCGTCCGAGGAGGCGTCAATGTGATTTCTGGCGGCCCGACCGGAGGCGACTCCAACCGAGCCAGAAAGACACAGGTACGCCGGCTGGAAATTCACCAAGTCGGAGTTAGCACCTCACAAGCTCAAGGACCCCAAATCAGCTGGGGGCCGCAGGATTTGCAAGGATTGGAGGTGCCGCACGACGACCCACTGGTCATCACGACTGTCATCGCCAACTACGAAGTCCACCGCACCATTGTGGACACCGGCAACTCGGTAAACATCTTATATAAACGAGCTTTCGATCAATTACAAATTGAAATGTCACAGCTGGAGTTGGTGGCTACGCCCCTGTTCGGATTTACGGGGAACGAAGTACAGCCGATCGGACAGATACGGCTGGCCGTCTCACTTGGAGAGGAGCCACTCAAGAGAACCCGATGGACCACGTTTCTGATTGTGGATGCGCCAGCTGCCTACAACGCCATTCTCGGTTGACCGGCTCTCAACGAATTTAAAGCGGTAGTCTCCACCTACTACCTCAAGGTGAAGTTTCCGGTCGGCGACAGGGTCGGCGAGGTGAAGGGCAATCAGATCGTGGCCCGGCGCTGCTATGCTGATGATGTCCGCTCGGGAGGTTAGAAGGCAAGGCGGGCAGATAGCAGCTGCAACATGGTGCAAGCCTCCCCTTGGGCAGAATTGCGGGAGGACAAAGAAGAGGTATAACTTTTGCCCGGTCGGGAAGATACCAAAATACAAATTGCTGCAGGACTCTCCGAGGAGCTGAAGCAATCCCTAGTCGACTCCCTCGCTCGGAATCAAGACGTATTTGCCTGGTCGGCGAAAGACTTGAAGGGAGTCCGACCGGAAGTAGCGGAACATCAATTGCACGTGTACCCGGGTGCGCGGCCAGTAAAGCAGCGGAAAAGGGACCACAGCGCCGCCCAGAATCAAGTCATCCGGGCGGAAGTAGAAAGACTGTTGGAGGCAGGACACATCCGGGAGGTCCAGTTCCCGGCCTGGCTGGCCAATGTGGTGCTGGTGTCCAAACCCAACAACAAGTGGCGGGTATGCATTGATTTCCGAGACCTCAATCGTGCATGCCCGAAAGATTGCTACCCACTTCCACGGATTGATCAAATGGTAGACTCGACGGCCGGCGGCGAGTTCATATCAATGCTGGATGCGTACCAGGGATACCACCAAGTCCCACTGGCTGCTGCCGATCAGGAGAAGGTTAGCTTCGTCACGGCTGACGACACCTACTGCTACACCGTCATGCCGTTTGGCCTCAAGAATGCGGGCGCCACCTACCAAAGAATGATGAACAAGGTGTTCCGGTCGCAAATGGGGCGTAACGTCGAAGTATACGTCGACGATATTCTGATCAAGACTGCCCGGGCGGAAGAACTAATCCCCGACATTGAAGAAACTTGCCGAACTCTACGGCAGTTTGGCCTGAAGCTTAATCCGGCCAAATGTCTATTCGGGGCTCGAAGCGGAAAGTTCCTCGGCTATATAGTCACCGAGCGGGGAATCGAAGCAAATCCAGGCAAAGTAAAGGCCATCATGGAGATGCCGGCTCCAAGGAATCTCAGAGAAGCTCAACGGCTGATCGGACGAATAACGGCCTTGTTAAGATTCATTTCCCGGTCAGCCGAACGGGGTCTGCCATTCTTCAAGACATTACGCCGGGCCACCAAATTTCAGTGGGACGCAGAATGTGACAGGGCCTTCGAAGAGCTGAAAGCTTATCTGTCAGAACTACCGACACTCGCCCGGCCGGATCCGAATGAGAGTTTATATGTATACCTAGCAGCTTCCTCCGACTCGGGCAGCATGGTGTTGGCCCGGCAAGAAAAAACTGAGCAAAGGCCGGTGTACTTCTTTGCCCACTTATTTAAAGGAGCCGAGTGTCGGTACACGACACTCGAAAAATTGGGCTACATACTATTCTTAGCCGCCCGGCGACTCAGACCATACTTCTTATCTCACCCAATTACTGTATTGACTAACAGTAACTTGGGTCGGGTGCTCACTAACCCAGAAGCCTCAGGGCGGCTAGTCAAATGGACAACTGAGCTGAGTGAGTATGACATACAATATCAACCCCGACCGGCTATCAAGGCTCAAGCCTTAGCCGATTTTCTCACGGAATGGCATCCCGATGAAGCCGAGGGCGTGTGGAAGGTGTACGTTGATGGGGCATCCGCTCGGCAAGGAAGCGGAATCGGCGTTCTCATGGTTTCACCCGAAGAAGAACGGCTATACTTGTCCGTGCGGCTAGAACACCGGGCGACTAATAATGAAGCTGAATATGAAGCACTTATAGCCGGTCTGCAAGCCGCCCGGCATGTCGGCGCCACCCAGGTATGGCTATACTCAGATTCGCAACTTGCCATACAGCAACTGGCTGGTAATTTCGAAGTCAATAGCAGCCGGCTGCAAGAGTACATCGATGCCTATGAACAGCTGAAGGCGGGTTTCCGTGAGGTACTCTTACAGAAGATCCCTCGGGAAAGCAACTTGCAAGCGGATGAGCTAGCCAAATTAGCTAGCGCAGTCGGAGCTTGGGTGGTCCCCCGGCCGGCCAGCCATGCCTTATTCGTCATGCAAATCGAGCAGCAAGCGGAGATCGAATTGGAGACTGATTGGAGAACGCCATTGATCGCATTCTTAACCAGGGGAGAAGTGCCATCCGACCGGGAGCAGGCTCGGCTGCTCAGAAAGAGAGCCGTACAATATACCATGGTCGGAGATGCCCTCTATAAACGAGCTCACGCCCGACCATTACTCAAATGTCTGGGCGGCGAGGATGCAGATTACATGCTCCACGAAGTCCATATGGGGGTCTGCAGTAACAATTCAGGGGGCAGAGCCACCGCCCGGAAGGCACTGTTGGCCGGGTATTATTGGCCAACTTTACAGAAGGATGCCGACCGGCTGGCCGCAACATGCATCTCATGTCAAAAACACCAGTGCCTGCCGCACCGGCCGACCGAAGTAATGAAGACATCTGCTGTCTCTTGCCCGTTTGACCAATGGGGCATGGATATCGTAGGTCCCTTTCCGCTCGCCCCCGCCCAGAAGAAGTTCTTGTTGGTCGCGGTGGATTACTTCTCTAAATGGGTGGAAGCAGAGGCGCTGGCCCGGATCACCGAGCAGGCGGTGATTAAGTTCTTGTGGCAAAACATTTTATGCAGATACGGGATCCCCCACAAGTTGGTTTCTGACAACGGTCGGCAGTTTCAAGGGAAGAAAATCAAAGAGTGGTGCTCGGCATACGGCATCCAGCAGGCCTTTACATCTGTGGCGTATCCACAGAGCAACGGCCAGGCAGAAGTCGCCAACCGGGAAATCTTGAGAGGACTCAAAACAAAGCTGGATCATGCAGGAACCAACTGGGTAGAGCAGCTGCACGGGGTCCTTTGGGGAACAGAACCACACCCAGAGAAGCGACCGGGCAGACGCCTTTCCACCTCGTCTACGGCAGCGAGGCGGTGGTGCCGGTCGAGGTCGGTTGTGAATCTGACCGGCGGTTAAGCTATGACGAAGGGAATGATGAAAGAAGGCGCTTAGAGCTTGACCTCATAGAGGAAGTCCGGGACAAAGCAGCCGCCCGGCTGTTCGCGTACCGTCAGCGTATGAAACAAAGGTACAACCAGAAGGTGTTGCCGCGCTCGTTTCGAGCCGGGGACCTAGTCTGGAAACGTATAAAGCCGGTCGGTGATGTTAACAAATTACAACCACAGTGGGGCGGACCCTTCAAGGTAGTGCAGAAATTGCATTCAGGCGCTTACTACTTGGAGGATGAACATGGAAAAAGGCTTGACCGACCGTGGAGTGCCCTACACTTGCAAATGTACAGAGAGCCCTAGAGTGATGTAATCTTGTAAAACGCAGCATTCTAGCTATAACGAAAGGCTCTCCCGACCGAAATTGCCGGTCGGCCACACAAGGCAAGTCATACCTGGGCGGGACGCAGGCTGACGCGTCATACCCCCCAGAAGCCTGAGTCGGTGACTGATTGGAAACATCAGCCCACTCGGAAGCCTGGATTGGCTCCCGGTCGGAAGCGTGGCGGCCCACGTGGAAGATTGGCCCATCCGGAAGCCTAAAGCGGTGTCCGGTCGGATGCGTGGCGTCCCACGCAGAAGATTGGCTCCCTTCGGAAGCCTGAGTTGGTGACTGATTGGAAAATCAGCCCACTCGGAAGCCTGGATTGGTTCCCGATCGGAAGCGTGGCGGCCCACGCGGAAGATTGATTCCCTTCAGAAGCCTGGGTCGGCGACTGATTAAAACAACAGCCCACCCAGAAACCTGAATCAGAATCCGGTCGGACGTGTGGTGACTCACCTTAGTCAGATCAACCAGTCGTCTACCTTACACAACCATTTTTCCTGCGCTTAATTCGGCTCTCTGGTCGGGTTTAAGGCGATCCATATCCCCCACCCGGCTAGCCGATCAGCAACATCTGCTTAGTCGCTATCTAAAGTAACACGTAGAAGGAAAAGGCTTTTCATTGCTGCTTACTCGGAAGCATTACAAAAAAGAGAGCCCCAACCGGCGGCTCAGGATTACATGGTTAAAATTTAGGTAAAGGGCTGGAAGAAGTCTTTAGGGAGTAGCTCCTTGACCCGGCTCACTTGGACGGCATTGACAGGAAGGTCGGCAGGCAGATGGCCGCTCTCTTGGAGCTGCAGAACAGCGCTGTCTAGGCCCATCTTGAACATACCAGATGTCCGCTTGCCCAGCTGCTGCCGAACTCTTTAGAGTTGATGTAAGCCAGGCGATGTGCGTCCATCCGGGCGGGCTCGCCTGCTTGATACAGCTTCAGGCTGTCAATTTCCGCCCGGAGGTTAGCTAACTCCTTGTCCTTCTCCTCCAAGGCAACGGCTTGAGAGGCCAGCAGTCCTTCAGACAAACGGAGCTCGTCTCCTCGTAAGTCTAAAGCCTTCTCCTTGGCATTCAAGTCCGACTCCCGAGTCGCCAGCTCCTGCTCTTTTTCGTTCAAGGTCGTCCGGAGCTCCTCCGAAGACTTCATCAGCGTGTCTAGTTCCGCCTTCAAGGTTTGGGCCTCGACAGTCTGCTTGTCGAGGTCCGATCGGGCACGGCGCTGCCTATCCATAGCCTTCTTCCTCTCCTGCTTAAGGGTCGCGTGCAGGGAGGAAGACCGGGCATACGCCCGCTCGGCTGCCTCCGCTCGGGTGATTTCCTCCGTCAGTAGCGCCTCGGCGGAACGGAGTTTCTCCTTAAGGTCCAGTATCTCCGAACGGAGAATAGCGGTGCCCTCCTCGCCGGCCGGTAAGTTCGCATGCGCCTGGCGGAGCTCCCATTCCTCGATCCGCCGCTCGGCCGCTCGGCGTCCCCTGGTGTTGGTAACCAAGGCATAGGCGACGCTCGAGCAGGAGGCCCAAAACTACAATAAGAATGTTAGAAAAAAGCAAGTTAGTTAAGCATCGAAGCATCGGACTTACATGCGTAGCGTCCTGAATGAATTGGTCGGCCAGTCGGATCGGGGGTCTGGAAGTCCCCTCCCTCATACCCTGCTCCCAGCAGTCCGCCAATTCCCCATAAAGGGTAAGCCGCTGCTGGACTTCGAAGGGGGCCACTGGGTCGACCGAGGGGAGATATACGCCATAGCCACCCGTCTGCGAACGTTGTCCCCCCGAGCGAGACGAACCCGGTGCGTCAGCTGACCGGCTCGCTCTAGCCGGGCTGGCAGCTGCCTCTGCAGGCTGGGAGCGAGAGCCCGACGCAGAAGTCCTCGGGCGCCTCTGCAAAGGTTGCGGGTCAGGAGAATCAGAAGAGGACAGGTCCACCTCCGCCGGTTCCTCAATACGGATAGAAGCGCTGGCCTTCCGCTTGGAAGGCAGGGACTTCTGCAGGGAAGGCAGAGCCTTCTGCTTGCCGGAGGATCTTGCAGGGGCAGGAGATTTCGATGAGCCGACCGGCTCCACAGAACCGGTCGCCGCTGGTTGGGCAGAAGGAGCCGGAGAGGCGGGCTCCGCGCTCTCAGGAATCGGAGGTTGGTCGGGCAGACCGGCCTGGCGCAGACGCAGTTGTTCGGCCGCCCGGGCGTTTAACTCTTCGTCTTCCATGCCCAGGGCCTCATCGAGGGCCGCTTCCCACATCATCTTGGCTGCAAAATCAGAAGATATTGAGTTAGGGAGAAGGAAGTACGAAACAAAAAATGACTTACAGAAGGTGTCGGGCAGGGCGGCAGGCACTCGGCTTAGCCCAAATATATACAAGACGGCGTCGTTGAGAAGTTTCATGCCGTCGAAGCGGAGGCCCCCGAGTCGAGAAACAGCCATTATAAATAAGGGGTCGGACTTAAAATTTCTTAAGGGAGTTATAGGGGGCATGTCTTCAACCCATCCGATCGGGAACCCAGGGCTGGTCGGAGGGCTTATGAAGAAAAAATGGGTTTTCCACCCCTTATTCGAGGAAGGAATATTCTCCACTATGGATAATTTGGCCCGGGCTTGGAGAAAGAAATTCCCGGCCTCCTGTTTCTTCGGGTAATAAAAGAAATAAAGAACCTCCGGTCGGAGGGGGACTCGGTAAAGGGTAAAGAGAACTATTAGGTTACATAATATGCGAACGGCATTGGGAGAAAGCTGGAAGATAGGCACATGGAAAAAGTTACAGAAGTTTACAATAAAGGGATGAAGAGGGTAGCGCAGGCCAGACGTATGTTGGTCCCGGAAAAACACAAAGAAGCCGGCCGGGGGCTTGTGTGGTCTGTCAGCCTTTGTAGGAACGACGATGTGATAGTTTTCAGGGATATCATAGGCCAGTCGGAGATCGGAGACGGTCTCGTCGTTAAGGGTAGACTCGACGGAGGTATACCACGTAGAGGCAGCCATGGAGCAGAAAGAAAGGGAAGAAAAGGGAGAATCTGACCGTAGGTGGTGGCGAAAAGGATTAACAGGCGGAGAAGCACGAGAGCGGCGGCGACACGCGAAGACGGCGGCAAGGAGCGAGAAGCACCGAGTTAGAGAGAGAACAGTGGAGAAGCAAATGAGGGTTTCGGTGAATATGGAGGCCTATTTATAGCTAGGCCGAAAGAAGGGAGACCGTCCGATGGCGATCCACGTGTACGGAGATCGCCTCATCCATGCCGTTGAGGCGTCCCACGATCAGCCTCGAAAAGACGCGCCGCAGGCGCTGACGTCGCCTGCAGCGGCGACAGGGCGCGTCGTCGTGTCGGCCAGCCGGAAGCTGCCGCGTGGCGGAAAGAATTACGCGCGTTAATGGCCATTAAAAGCTCGTAATCATGGGGATAAATTGCATCCCGGTCGGCCAACCAGCGTGCGCCACGTGGCCCGGATCATTAAAGCGGAGGTGATGCCGTTAAGGCGCCGGTCGCATCGGGCATATCACATCACCTCATTCGACTTAGAATGTCACGTCTCCATTAATCGACTGGCACAGGCAATCACGAGAAAATCGCCTTGGGGCGCGTGGGCACTCCACATTTCTTGCGACTCAAGGCAAACGCTCTCCCGCCCAAACGTATTCAGCATACCTCTCATCGACTAACAACATTCGTCCGGTCGGACGCATTAACAATTTACGAGGACGTGGCGGCCCACGTTCCTCCGGTCAAAATCTTCATCCGCCCGGACATCTTCATCATGTCAATGGCTAGTCGGGGATGCGTGGCGGCCCACGCTCCTCTATCATGCTTCGTCCAGCCGGACGGCCTCGTTAAAAAAGAGTCGGGTGCGTGGCGGCCCACGCCCCTCTCGACTAACAATCTTCTTCCGCCCAGACAGGGCAGGCATACACAGCACCAGCTGTTGAGCATCGTGTTAAGCCGGCCGGATATTAAAAGGGCAAAAATCGCTCGGCCGCAGAATGGTTGTACACACTTGCAGTCCAGTCAGTCGGACTGATCGCCTCCTTCGACTAGACTTGAGGGGAAGGCTATTGATCCCGCCCTATCTTTGTCACCGTATGAACAGCCAACGTGGCAACATGGCCTGGTCAGCTACAGGGTCCACATCACTGTACGGGCAGCCTGCTTGGCAAACACCTTGGTCGGTCCTAGGGTCTCCATCGTCCGGTCGGATTCAGCACGGCCGGTCAGCGTAAACGAAGAGGTTTATCCGGCGGTTAAGTCCGGCCGGCCATATCAAGGTTTACACACCTACTTGGTGCTCCCGCCCAGTGGGTGTATCCGCCCAACCACATTAAGACCTACACGCCAGTTCATCCGGGTGAATCCGCCCGGCCACAGCTAGGCTTACACGCCTAGTGAGTGCTTCCGCCCAATCACATTAGGGCTTACACGTCTCGTTTATCCGGGTGCCTCCGCCCGGCAGTCCTTCATGTCCACACTTGACATCCATCCGGGCATACCCGCCCGGCGCCCACTTGGGCACTCTCTCCCGAAACCACCTGGGGATAGCGACAAAATATACCTGCACCAGCTGCAGATAACAGGCTGTCATCACTCGTGTGAACTGACACTCCCTGGCACGCCGCCCTGTCATGCCGTCGGTGCCAGGCGGCGCCGGTCGAGGCGTACAGAAACCAGTCTTTGTCCTCACATAAGACAAACAGTAGGCGACAAGGAATGTTGGCTACAAATCGACATAATCATGTAAGATTCCCTGACCCCGTCAGAGAATCCTGACACAGGTCAGACTTGGTCCTTTCCCCGGCTATATAAGCCCCTCCCCTCCTCATTATCAGGTACGCGCGAAGCCCCTCATCTACAGTGCTCCATTATTTTTCCTGTTCATCGGAGTACTGACTTGACCGTCGGAGGCCTTGCCGGGACGTTTCCCGGCTAGGTTGCTAACGGTCATCTTCCCCAGCAAGGTCTACTTCCGTCCGGTCGGAGGTTCACCAGGCGACAT
>JAGFNQ010004349.1:0-17348 GCA_024364735.1 Boesenbergia rotunda
CGATGCTCAAGAAGTGTATTCCAAACACAGATCAAGTGATCGAGCCGCAGACAGTACAAGTTCAGGAGGATCTAAGTTTTGAAAGCCGACCTATCCAGATCTTGGATCGGGAAGTCAAAAGCTAAGGAACAAGGAGGTACCCTTAGTCAAGGTCCTATGGCAAAGTCAAAGGTTCGAGGAAGCTACCTGGGAACGCGAGGACGAGATGAGACGCAAGTACCCGGAGCTATTCTAAGTTCGAGGACGAACTTTCACGAGGTATGGGGGATTGTAACGACCCGAAAATTTTCTCAATATTTTCTTTAAAAATATTGATCATGCCTAGATAGAGTTTCAGGGAGCATAGGGACACTTGTATGAACCTTAGCATGATTATCCATGATTTTCGATATAATAGAATTAGGAGTAGTATGAGCCCTTACATGGGCCCTTCTAATACCATGGCTATTAAGGGACCTTAGGTAAAAATTTTATCAAGAATGGAAATAGATTTTAATTAGAAATATTAACATGAGTCTTAGTGGGCTCTTTATATTGGCCTTGGAAAAAATAATTATAAAAGTAATAAAAAGAAGAGCATACACCAAGGATTGAAATTGGACCTAGTGTATCACCATGCATATACTAACCAATTCACATAGAAAGGGAGTGCTACTAGGGAATGAAGAGGATTTTAGTTAAGGTTTAAGGAAGTGAAGGGTCACCATGAGAATAGGCACCATGCCCTTCATTTGCCCCTTCACATAGTATAAAAGAGAGGGGAAGGGAAGAGACAACTTATCACTTAAGTTATTGTTTTCTTCTTCCACCAAAGCTCCTTCTCTCCCTCTTCTTCCTCCTTCTAGATGAAAACCTACAGAGGGGTTTCCCCTTGGAGAAGCTTCACAAGAAGACTTATTCTTCAAGATCCAAGGGCTTCCTACAAGACTACAAGGACTAGGGGTGGTCTAAGGTCAAGGAGGTTCTCTTTTGCTTCTCTATTCAAGGTTATAATCAAGATAAACCAAGGTAAGACTCCCTCACCTGTGGTATAATAGGTTTTCCTTGATGTTTATCATGATATGAAGTTTTGTTGGGTTCTATGTTGGGAAAACCATGAACTTGACTCCTACAACTTTCGGCCAAGGTAGGTTTTAGGGTTAGGATGATGTTAAAACCTCATTCATGTTTCCTAATGCTTCCTTAAGATAAATAAAGAGGGTATGGTGAGTGGTGGAATTTTTGAAGCACCAAAGGCCCTTGGTAACTTTCGGCCACCACCATGGGTTCATGGTTAGGACTAGATCTAACTCTCCAAGCATGTTCCTTATGGTTCCTTAATATACAAGGGATGTTAATGGAGAATTGTATAAATTTTACATGCCCTAGTGCCCTTGCAAGTTTCGTCCAAGGCATGATATAGGGCTAAGAGCTAGGGTTAACTCTAATCATGGGTTCTAATGGCTCCTATGGTATTGTTTATATGGTATTAGATGTTAATTGGGAGTTTTATGAATTCACCCATGTGCTTGTAACCTTATAGGGTTTCGGCCAAGACCAAGATGTAGGGCTAGGAGTTAGGGTTAACTCCAATCAAGGGTTCTAATGGCTTCCTATGGTAGTGTATGTATTGTATGTGAATAGGTTCAAGGATGTTGTATGGTTTTTGGTAATGTCCAAACCCTAAGTTTATATGTCATGCATTATGACTCTGTATGTTATGTTATGTATCATGTTCTAGTAGGATTTATTTATGAATGTCTTCCACCATATATTATGAACACATGTGTCGTGAGGTAGGTAGAAGTATGTATGCGTTAAGATAAACACTTTGGACATATGTATACGATAGTTATGTAAACCAATTCATGTTTATGTTGAATGTTATGAACCTAGATAGTATGTATCATGTTATATGGATCTAACCCATGCATGTTTTATGATAAATACCATGATCGTGTATGATATGTGATATGTACCATGTATGTAATGCATGCTTACCTGAGGTACCGTGATAATGCAAGTTTTATGTACTAAGATGGTGTTTATACCTCAGGACATAATTATGTATGTATGTAATGTCTTATGAATGAAAATGATGAATGAAGATAAGGTTCATGCCTTCGAGGCATAATGATGATATGCAATGAAAATGATGAATGAAGATAATGTTAATGACTTTAAGGCATAATGATGATGTTATGCATTAAGTATGAATGATGAAATGTTGAGTATGCTTTATACCATGCCAGATGTAATAGGATCCTGTTTATGTCTTTAATTATGCCATGTATGTTCTATGAATGAAGAAGCATGTGAAACTATTTTACTTTATGAATGGGCATGTACCAGACCTAAGTAAGGTCCATGGTTCTGGACTACCGATGAAGCTGTCCACAGTTCTGGACTACTGAAGAAGCTGTCCACGGTTCTGGGACTATCGTAGCTGTCCTTACCCTAGTAGGTCGAGATTAGCTACCTCGTATTTACTTAGGGATGCACGCATATGATGTATGTATGTGGTACAAGCCAGGGCCCCCATGATGTGATGATTATATTTAAGTATTTATAAGTATGATTTTCAAATAAGCATCCATTTGTTATATGCATTTGACTCATGCATCCCTTCATGTTATGCATCCATGTTAAATAATGTTTATTATGCTTATGTTTTATGATTAAGAACCATGTTTATTATGTTCATGTTTTATGATTAAGAACCATGCCATGGTAAATGTTTATTATGTTTAAGTTTTATGATTAAGAACCATGCCATATTAAATGTTTATTATGTTTATGTTTTATGATTAAGAACCATGTTTATTATGTTCATGTTTTATGATTAAAAACCATGCCATGATAAATGTTCATTATGTTTATGTTTTATGATTAAGAACCATGTCATGTTAAATGTTTATTATGTTTATGTTTTATGATTAAGAACCATGTTTATTATGTTCATGTTTTATGATTAAGAACCATGCCATGTTAAATGTTCATTATGTTTATGTTTTATGATTAAGAACCATGCCATGTTAAATGTTCATTATGTTTATGTTTTATGATTAAGAACCATGACATGTCGAATGTTTATTTTGTTTATGTTTTATGCTAAGAATCATGTCATGTTAAATGATTCATACGCTTACGTTTTATGTTAAGAATCATGTCATGTTAAATGTTCCTATGCTTATATTTTATGTGACGTATGGTTTTAGTGAGTAGGGAAGGGTCTTACTAAGCCTATGTGCTTATAGTTTTATTGTCTTATACCGCAGATCAAGCAAAAGGATTTTAAGGGAAGCAGCAGGAGGTGCAAAAGTATGTGTGTGGTAGTGACATGGCAAGGAAAAAAAAGGGAAAAAGATTCTCATATTTATACTTTGTCTCATGACTTATGTTTTGCACGGTCTTCTTAAGTTTCATGCTATACTTATGATAGTTATGTCTGAAGAGTAACTTACTACCTATGATGCTTATGGCTGTTTTATGTGATTTTTATATCATGATGTTATGTATGATGTTAACATGCTAAGTTACCATGTCGCTATATTTAGGAATGATAGTATAAGACATGTCTACACCATTCAAGTGTTAGGTGCATGTATGTATAAAAGTTTTAAATTATCCCGCTGCATTACGATGTTCATGTGCCTATATGTATGTTAGCGTAACTCCGTCTCTCGCCTCACCGTAAGGTGTGGAAAAAAAAAGACGGGCGTTACACGACTACCCCTGGTGTAGTCGACTGGCCTAGCATTAATTGCTAGCCAACGGCTAGTTTTCTGGGGTCACCAGTCGACTGCCCCTTGGCTAGTCGACTAGTAGAAGGCTGAAAACCTTCTGTGAGTTTTGGCAGTCGACTGCCCTCTGGCCAGTCGACTACCCACTTGCTTACAGCCATTCTCCACATTCTCCTTCACGTGTGCCTTCAGGTTCACTCTCTTGGCTCGCCCCTTGAAGTCATCTTCCTCTGGCCCTCGTCCCTAGGATGCACACACAAGCCTTCCCTTGGCTTGCCTCCATGCCACCCTTCACGTGTGCCCTTGAAGTCCACTTCCCGGCTTGCCCTTGGAGTCCTCCTCCCTCGGCTCTTGTCCCTCGGATATGTTCACCATGTGTGATTCTCCAAGTCCTACAAACTCAATCACACATATCAAATACAACATAACACTCTAACCTTAAACATATTCACACGCACACAACAAAACCATGATCTTCCAATCATTTTAGGGTCGATTGCCTCTGTAACGCCCGACCTTATATCTACCCTAAAGGCGGGGTTACGGGTCCATACATTCATATCATCCAATCATGTTAAACATGTATATCCAAACAAAACAGTTACAATACATGAACTAGTAATAAGCATGCTTATTGAAAACTAATTTACCAAGCAAGGTTTTTCATTTCTTTTATATCTACATGCATTTACAACCTAATATGAAAATCATTTAACACACTATAGCATGAAATCTCAAGTAAGAATATAGCAAGAGTTATCTAGTCTTAGATACATGCAAAAGAAGCATATACAAAAGAAGCATTCATAAGCAACCGAAAATAGTAAACATCTAGCATTTTACTGAGCATGCATACTATAGGAATTAGACATTGATAATAGTATTATCTAACATGACTTAGGTTCCATATCTCTAACAGTAGAGTAGTCACAATCATCATATATTCAGAGTATAGTAATACAATTTCAATCTTTTATCGGAAGCAGTTAGATTCTAGACAAACTAAGGTAGATAGAATCTTTCATCCTTTCCCGAGCCATCACCACACACATCCTCTAGCCTTCCCTCTGCCTCTTCCTTTAATTCAAGTATTTCTTACCGCTATCTACAGCATAAGAAAACAACATGAACTAGTAAGGAAAACATGCTTAGTAAGAATCCGGGCCTACTCGCAAAATCCATATCGATACATCATATCATGTACTCAGTAATCAAGATAGAACAAGATTAAGCATCATAAGCATCTTATCAAAGCATCATAAACATCACATCAATTTATCTCTAAGTACTTTACGGAACAAGATTATCACATGATGAGAAAAGTATGCTTTTCAAAAGGTTCCATAATGGTAAGTACTTCAAAATATCATATCATCATCCAGGGCCCAGTTGTAGTACCACATCATGCGCGTTCCCTAATAAATTGGGGTAGCGAGCCACCAATCTAATTAGAGCAGGACCCTTCCGTCCTACCAATGCCATGACCTTAACATGCACATTGGATTTGTTTAACGACCCCCTTCCGAGTCGGGTACACAACTTTCAAAGTAAAGTAATTTATCATGCAATTACTTATATATGTATATGCCTAAAGGTACTCTTAATCTCTTCTCAAAGGGACACACCACACATTCGGGTGCTCTTGATCCCCTAGGGACACACCACACATTCGGGTGCTCTTGATCCCAGTTTTAATAGAGTAACCCTTTTTAGGCATATTATCAAACACATCATGTTCATATCATCAAGGTGCCCCATGGGCTATAAGGCATGCTTTTATATCTAACAAGATAGATCATATAATTTATACACATATCACATATGTAGTAGCATGCTTCATGGTCTCACTAGGTACTTCCCAACCCTAGAACTAGGGTTGGCCGAAACATACAAGTAAGGGGATTTGGTTTTCCAAGCAAGCATTCATTCAAGCATTTCTACAACCACCTCAAGTACCTTTCATGTCAACAATTGAAACATGGTTTATATCTCATATTGGGATTAGCATCCACTAACCCTAATTTACAAGGGGTGGCCGAATGATAAGGTGGGGTTTCTAGGGTTTTTGGACAAGTCATCATTCACAAAACAACACACATATATATACAACATTTCATCTACCATTCTAATCATGGGAACATAATAGGATAGCAAGCCACACAAAACCCTAACTTTCCTTCTTTGGCCGAAAGTTGTAGGGCACTAAAACCCTAATTCTTGTCATCACACATGATGGAAAAATAACATAAATTCATACCCTAAGTTCCTAGGGATATCCTCATGCATCAAGAAGCAACCAAAGCCCATAAGTGGGTGGTGGCCGAAACTTTGTAGGGTACCAAACCCTAACTTTTGGCCTTCCAAAAATATTTGGAAACAACACATATGTGTATAAAATCCCTAGGGTTACTAGCATGCATCAAAGTTTGATCAAAACCCTTCTCTTGGACTTCTTACATAGGGTGGCCGAAAGTTTCATAAGCATGGTCCTTGTTATTTTTCAAAAGAACAAAACAAGCAAACGTTCAATAGCAATTATGCCACAGGCGAGAGGATACTTACATCCTAGCGCTGGAAATTTCGCCTTCTCTTAAACCGTAGGGTACCCTACACTTGGAGGGTATGTGAACACCCTTTTCTTCCAATTTTTCTCTCTAGTGTTCCTTGGACTTAGTAGAGAACAAGGGCACCTAAACTTTCCTTCTTGAAATTGCCTTAGGTTTAGAATCCTAGGGTTGGAAATTTCGAAAATACAAGGAAGAGAGCAATGGGGTTTCGGTTTTGGGAGAGTGAGGAAGAAGAAAAGAGAAGAAAAAGGAAGTTACTCCAACTTCCCATATTTATACTTTTCTCATGAAAAGACATGTCTCTTCACTCTTACCCACTTAACAAGCATGTTCCTTATTCTCTCAACAAGAAACAATGCTTGGTGTAGTGGTTAAGACATGGAGAGTGCAACTAGGAGGTCCAAGGTTCAATCCTTGCTCCCTGCTTTTTATCACCTTTTGCACTAATCCATATCAAAGCCCTTTAAGCCAAGCCCATCATGAAATTTCATAATATTTCATGTTTATGAATTCATAATATTTTCTAATATTTTTCCTGAATTCATAACATTATTTACATAATATTTTATAAATATTATTCACATAACATTTCATGATAATTATATTTCATGAATATAATATTTCATGCATTTATGACATTTCATAGCATGTGATTGCATGAAATTTATATCATTTCCTTATAATCATTTTCATACATTGTCATGATTTTACATTGACATATTTGGGGTGTTACAGCCTCAACACAATTTCCACATCTGCCTAACCATTTTCTGCAAAGCAAAAGTGCTCAAATTGAAGTTTTGCGACCAAGGAGTCTCCAGGAAGATGTGTGCGGCGCTTCGGACTGCCAGAGATGGTTGAGTGTTTAGTTTGTGTTTTATTTACAAGTTGTATTTCGATTTACTTATTATTTTCTTGTAATCCGAACTGTAAGATGGGTATTCTCCGCTTCTGGAAATTTTGGAAAGGAGACCATTAGTGGACTCTCGCCGAGTACATAATATTAGAATGTATACTAAAAGCCTTGCTTTTTGTATAAGAGCATCTACGTTTTGAAAGAGAATCACAAAATCATAGATTGCATGTTTATATTAGTATGTGCACAAAATGTCTGATACTTTGCATTGTAGATAACATGATGTGTGGTGACGCACAGATGATAATGTTATCAGTCCCTTGCAGAGTATAAGTAGAGGCTCACAATCGAGATGGAGTTGGACAAACCATCGGGATGGTTGTAGTGTAAGTAGGTGTGGTTTGTCTTAACCATAGAATTACACTAGTGCTCTTTGTGTGCATTGAGCAGGACCAACATAGAGGTGATCCAATTTGTACTGACTTTATAATTGGATCGGACCTCAGATTATATTATGGAGTACATGCTCTGAATCCCGATATAATAACGGACACATGTACTTTATTATTGTTTCTTTGATTTACCAATGGGCGAGATTTATTCTGCTAAATCGATAGGAACGGTAAGTTAGAAAATAATATTATTTTCATGGTGTGCCATTGATTATAGATGGAATCCATGTCATGGTGAGTCGGGATGATGATGCCCCCTTGATGAGCTCATAAGGTTCATCATGTTAAATCTTGCAAGTGGACTATGATCCAACATGATGATAAGGATGAGTGGTACTAGTCAAGGAGTTAGAGATTAATTAATTAAAATTGTCAGTAATTTAAATTAATCGATGGGTGTTCGATATCTTAAACACAGAGAGATGGATACACTCATAATAGGTGGAGCCCATATGAAAATATGGGAGTTGGTGAGGTAATTCAATGAGGGGCCATTAGTGGAATGACTCTCCATTAATTGATCCGATTTGGATTCATTAGCAGGCCAAGACCCAACTCCTCTCATAGTCCCTATCGTAGACCTATATATACCCCATGGGAGTCATGAAACCAAGGGGAATTAATCCATAATTAATCCAATAGAACCCTAGCCTCTTCCCTCTCCCTCTCTTTCTTCTCTCTCTCCTAGGTCACGGCGTGGGAAGAAGGAGAAAACTTAAGGATTTCTTCTTCCTCTTCCTTTTCTCTCCCTCTCTTACTTGTGGACAACACTAGACAAGGAGAAGTTGCTGTTGGGACCGGGTGCATGTTGACAAGGATACGGGTTCGTAAATTTTAAAATATTTACCTGCAGCGGAAGAATTAGCATAAATAATTTCTTAAATTATTTTTAACCACGTATCTAGCATGCGACCTTATGATGTGTGGACATGATCATAAATTAAAATTTTGCAGAAAAGTAAACTAATTTACTTTGTACCTTGCGTAACTCGAAGAAAGGGACGAGATCCAACCGTAGCGTCCCTTGGAAGCTTCGCCTCTATTCGCGTCCACCCCGAGTTCTCTTCGGGATGACTTCGCAAAGCCACGAGTTTTGTGCCGACAAGAACTACTAGATTCTCCAAAGGCACAACTAAAATATCAAGAGAGAGATATGGAAACTAACCACCAAGTAACGGAATCAAGATTCCGTGAAGGAAAGAAGGAGTCGCGACCCGCTTCGTCTTGGTGGTGGCTCACGGCTAGGGAGGTGGCGCCGGCCCTAGAGGGAGAAAGGGGCGCCGGCCCTAGAGAGAGAAGGGGCACCGGCCCTAGAGAGAGAAAGGGTGGGCGCCGGCCTTAAAGAGAGAGGGAGAGAATGAGAGAGAGAGAGAGAACATCTTAATCTCTTGATTAATTGGAATGCAAGGCTTGCCTTGGTTCCTTTATATAGTAGCCTCTTCATCGCCAAGTCTCCTCTTAACGGAATAAATTTTCATAAGAAATTTATCCTATAAATTTTCTTATGAATTATTCCGTTATGCTAAGTTTTATTATAACTAAATTTATAATAAAACAAACTCATCTCTCCTTTTATTATGGAATAAAATTTATAAGAAATTTATTATATAAATTTTTCTTATCATGGAAAAATCAATTCATAATTGATTTTATAAATAAAATTAAACCAATCCATGGTTCATTTTAATTTCCACAAAAAGAATAAATTTCTATAAATTTCTTTATATAAATTTCTTTACATCAATCTCTTTATATAAATTTCTTTATATATCAATTTATTTATCCATAATTTTATAAAACAAATCGCACTTGATTTATTTTATAATTTAAACCAAATAAATTGGTTTCTCTCCATGTGGTGGCCGGCCAAACCAAGGAGGGTGGGCAACCTCTTTGGCCGGCCACATCAAGCCAAACCCTCGCGAATTAAACTCATTTAATTCGCCCAATAAGCCTTTAAAAGACTTAGCCATTTTAAGCTTCCGTTGCGCCTTTGATTAATACAGATTCGACTTATCTCTCTTGATCGGAAAATCCAATTTTCAACTCGTTTTAAATACCTCGGATTACTCGTAGTGCGTGTGACTAAATAGGCTTTTGATTTACGTTGGCCGTCTATAATCAACCAATTATAGAACGATCATGAGTGGCACCTAGTAGTACATCATGACCCCCAATTAATCGAAAGATCAACGGTTGACCTCAGAAATAATTCTGAAACCCTTCAGCAGCTCTAATGAATCGTGTCTCATTCCCTTCACCATCTTATACCCACTTGGTTCAGGACATGGTCTGTGTGTGTCAGTCCCCACTAGGCTGACTACGTCACACCTAGCCCAGGTAACGTTCTCTCGTCCTTGGGATTTCTAATTACTCTCATGTATTTAAGAAACTCATACTCTAAACATGTCATGCTCTGGCCAGAGGCTTTGAGTAACAATCCGACGATAGGTCTTGGGTATACATCTCCTCGCAAGGAGTGGTGAATCCTTTGTAGGCTGTTCAAACATCTTCGGGCATTTCGGCTTATACCCAACCATCCTGGGTCCACACCTCCTTAGAGATGCTTGCTTAAGATGTCAAAGTATAAGTCTCCGTGACCAAGATGACTTGAACACCGCAAGTCAAAGGAACATCGCACTTAAGCTGCAGTAATAACTTTTATTGACATATCTATATGTAGATTACCATATGAAGTTTTACAGCTAGTCAATCCAATGAACTAGTTCCCTTAACTAGCATTCATGTTTATCTCCGGACATCCCAATGTCACTAGCCAGTGAGAATCAGCTGATTAGAGAATAACCCATGCTAGTCTCAACAGAATTGATAGTGTCCGTATTTATCAATTCATCGACTAGGGATATTTTTCAATACTTCATAATTGCACATGTAGAGATTATCACTAGTTGTGATTCCATCACAAATTCTCTCATGCTGTGAATTGTATTGCGGACATTCAGTAAATGAGTTTAAGATCCCAATCAAATACACAAACATGTATACTCAAATAGTGAATTTTCGTTTATTAAAATAAATATTTACAATCATAAGGCGATTGCCTTAGGACACTTCTCTCATATTACTAACAAACTCCCACTTGGCCTAATGCCAATCGCTATGGTATCCAATACCACAGGCTCTAACATGACCCTCAAACTTGCTCTGAGGCAAGGCCTTAGTTAAAGGATCCGCTAAATTCCTTTCAGTGGGAATTTTCTCAATTTGTATATCATTCTTACTTATAATCTCTCTGATCAGATGATAGTGGCGAAGCACGTGTTTGGATCGCTAATTAGACCTTGGTTCCTTGGCTTGTGCAATAGCTCCATTGTTGTCGCAGTAAACCGGCACTGCTTCATCAATGGTTGGAACCACACCAAGTTCGGAGACGAACTTCTTGATCCAGACTGCTTCCTTTGCTGCTTCCGAAGTTGCGATATATTCTGCTTCCGTGGTAGAATCCGCTACGGTGTCTTGTTTGGAACTCTTCCAACTTATTGTGCCTCCATTCAAAGTAAATACGTATCTAGACTGAGATTTGGAGTCATCCTTATCTGTCTAGAAACTGGCATCTGTATACCCACGTATTACCATATCTCCTTCTCTATATATTAGGAACACATCCTTAGTTCTTCTTAAGTACTTAAGGATTGTCTTGACAGCCGCCCAATGATCCATTCCTAGATCCGACTGGTATCTGCTTGTGACGCTCAGAGCATACGATACATCGGGCCTAGTACATAACATAGCATACATGATAGATCCTATCGCGGATGCATAAGGAATCTTATTCATGCAAATCCTCTCGTCTTCTGTGCGCGGACACATAGACTTTGAAAGGTTGATCCCATGCCTGATGGGAAGGTAACCTTTCTTGGATTCCGACATGCTAAACCTTTTTAGCACTCGGTCTATATATGTAGACTGCGAAAGACCAAGCAACCGTTTTGATCTATCTCTATAGATTCTAATCCCAAGGATATAGGTTACTTCTCCTAGGTCTTTCATGGAGAAAGTTTTGGACAACAAAATTTTAACTGTCTGTAAGACTGATATATCGTTTCCTATAAGTAATATGTCATCGACATATAATACTAGGAATACGACTGCACTCCCACTAACCTTCTTATACACACAAGGTTCGTCAGGATTTTGTGAGAAATCAAACTCTTTGATTGTCTCATCAAAATGGATGTTCCAGCTCCTGGATGCTTGCTTCAGTCCATATATGGATCGTCGAAGCTTGCATACTTTGGTTTTATCAACCGATGTGAAACCTTCAGGTTGTATCATGTATACATCCTCAAGCAGGTTTCCATTAAGGAAAGCTATTTTCACATCCATTTGCCATATCTCATAATCATAATGAGCTGCTATGGCTAGGAGCATCCGAATGGATTTAAGCATAGCTACTGGCGAATAGGTTTCGTCATAATCAATTCCTTGTTTCTGACGATATCCTTTTGCCACTAATCAAGCCTTAAAGGTAACAACATTACCTTCCATGTCGGTTTTCTTCATGAAAACTCACTTGCACCCTATGGGCTTAATCCCTTCAGGTGGGTTAACCAAGTCCCATACTTGATTTTCGTACATGGAATCCATTTCTAACTTCATGGCTTCAAGCCATTTGTCCCTTTCTGAACTTTTCAGAACATCTTCATAACTGATAGGTTCATCATCGCTTATGAGTAACACGTCGTTCGATTCACTTATGAGAAATCCGTATCTTTTTGGAATATTGCGTGTCCTATCAGACCTACAAAGAGGTGGTGTTGTTTTAGGTTCAACTGATAGCTCATCATTATGAGTTATTGGTTGTGGGTCTAGACTAGGTGTCTCTGTAATGTCTATTGGAGTTTCTTGAACTTCATCAAATTCAATGTCACTCCCACTGTTTTCTTGTAAAAGAAATTCTTTTTCCAAAAATACAGCATGCCTTGAAACAAACACCTTTTGTTCCAAGGGTTGATAGAATTGGTAACCCTTCGTTTCCTTAGGGTATCCAATAAATAGACATTTATCAGGCTTAGCATCCAATTTGTCTGATACAGTCCACTTCACATAAGCAGGACAACCTCATATCTTAAGGTGAGTTAAGTGAGGTTTCTTACTATTCCATGTCTCATATGGAGTAGTAGAGACTACCTTGGTCGGGACTCTGTTTAGCAAGTAAATAGCTGTCTTTAGTGCATTGCCCCAAAAGGATTTTTGAAGAGTTGCATGATTCATCATCGGCCTAACCATGTCCATCAAGGTTCGGTTGCGCCTCTCAGATACACCATTATGCTGTGGTGTATACGGCGGAGTCCATTGGGACAATATCCCATTGTCCCTTAGATAATCTTGAAACTCTTGACTTAAGTATTCACCACCCCGATCGGATCAAAGTATCTTAATACTTTTGCCAAGCTGTTTCTCTACTTCATTTCTGAACTCTTTGAATTTCTCAAAAGCTTCAGATTTGTATTTCATCAAGAACACATACCCGAATCGTGAGTGATCATCGATAAAGGTGATGAAGTAGCTATAGCCTCCTTGTGCAAGAGTTGACATTGGTCCACATACATCAGTATGTATTAGACCAAGCAATTCTCCCACTGGATTACCTTTTCCGGAAAAGGATAATTTGGCCATCTTGCCTTTTAAGCATGATTCGCATGTATCAAATGAACCGGGTTCAAATGATTCCAAAATTCCACATCGTTGTAATTTGGTCATGCGTTTCTTACTTACATGGCCAAGACGACAATGCCACGTGTAGGAGTCTATTCGATTATCTATTCGAGCACGTTGGTTGCTAACTTCGATATTGAAAACGTCACCGGATAAATCTAACGTGCAGATACCATTGCACAAAATTCCATTCCCATAAAGAACGCCATTTAAAGTTATGTAACAACAATTGTTACTAAAAGTTAAATGATAACCTTTTTCATTCAAACATGAAATAGATACAATGTCCTTTATTAACGAAGGAACAAAATAACAATTATCCAATTCTAAGACACGTCCAGTAGGGAGCTTTAGCAAATATGTTCCGATGGCAACTGCAGCAATCATTGCTCCATTTCCAACTCGCAAATTTGCTTCTCTTTTGACGAGTCTTCTTCTATTCCTTAGCCCCTGTATGTCATTACATATATGTGAGCTACACCCAGTATCAAGTACCCAGGTATTTGAGGAAATAGAGTGACATTCAATAACGAAGATACCTGAAGAGGATGGGGCATCGAATGCCTTCTTCTTCGCCAGTGACCCTCCTTTCCACAATGATAGCAAGTTCCTTTTGGTGTCTTATAAGTCTTTTTGGCCTTTTTCTTCTTTCCTTTATTCTGTTCTTTGGCCTTCCTCTTAGAACCTTTCTTCGAGTAACCAACTAACAGTACCGTCTTTTGATCCTGCTTTACAGAAGGCTCTACAGTCTTCAGCAGGTTGAGCAACTCAGGAATGGTAGTCTCCAGCTTGTTCATCCGATAGTTCATCACAAATTGTGAATAACTTTTGGGCAAACAATGCAGAATTAAGTCAATACTTAGTTTATGATCCATTGCAAAACCGAGTGTGCTCAGTCGCTCAATGTACCCCAACATCTTTAACACAAACTGTGAGGCAGAAGTGCCTTCCTGCATCCTAGAGGTGAAGAGGAGTCTGGAGACTTCGAACCTTTCGGATCTCGCCTGCTCTTCAAACAACTCATGAAGATGGAAGATGATGGTATAAGCATCCATATGCTCATGCTACTTTTGCAGCTCAGGTATCATAGAGGCTAGTATGATGTAACTCGCAAGTTCAGAATCGGTCACATGTTTCTGATAGGCCACTAGCTGGTCTGGAGTTGCATCTTCTGAAGGACGGTTGGGAAGTTGATCTTCAAGGACATAAGCAAGCTTCTCTGCCTTGAGGACTATATCCTCAGGTTTCGAAACCAGTCCATGAAGTTTGGCCCAGTCAGTTTATTGGTGTCCAAAATGGAACGCAAATTCAGAGAAGACATGATCGAGTGATTAACCTAGAAATACAAATTGAGCTTATGTGAGAAGATGATAAAAAATGTATCAACATACATTAATAAAATCCTATTTATTTTTCGAATTGAATAACCCTTTTTATCAATTCGGGAGATCGTAGGAGCATCTCCAAATAGGTTGATATTCAACCATAGATAAGAACAACCATGGCTGTGGCCATCAAGTTATTCTTAGCTATGAAGGTAGGTAATTATACCGATTACACATCACATATATGTAACTATCACTTTATGCTATCAACTAATTGAATGTTTGCATAAATCATTGGGTTGCTAACTCATTAATAAGTATGCAACAATATACATAGCACCCAACTGCACCTCTCTTTACATCGACCTTGGCTGTGGCATAACAAATCGATGCTCCAAGCTTAAGGCTGACCCATTAATCAAAAAATAGTTTTAATATGGTTGGAGCGCATTCAACCGTTTAGTCAGGCTTGGATGTGTCCAACAACCAAAACTAAGGATTGACCACTGACTCCATCTATATTAAATCATAAACTAATTCCATGGTTTGAACATGTTGAGGTTCAAGCCGGGCATGGATGTGTCCATCAACCCAAATGAGAAACAAAACTCCGGTTCTAACCATATTAATGGAAGGTGTAGGCCTTAATATTTTGTAAGGGGTTTTGGGTCTCATCCTTTCTTTTCTAAGCACATTCATGACATTATGTCATGACTAGGCAATTTCCTTAATAAAGTATGTATGTGACTTAATTTATCAAGTCTCATTGATTGAATTAGGAACCGGATTTCCTAATTCTAATTTCATACTTTATTCAAGGAATTGTTTTGGGAAACAATTTCCTAAATTGTCATAATCAATTTCGGAAATAATATGTTTAAGACTTTGATTTCTCTAAATCAAATCTTATTAAATTAAGAGATAGATTCCCTTAATTCAATCACATATTATTTTCATGAAAATCTCTTTTAAGAAAACTCTATAGGAAACCATTTTCCTAATTAATTTTGGAGACAACAATATGTAAGAGCATCACCTCTTAAATCAAATTTCCAAGATTTGATCACATATTTTTATTTATGGATTAATTAATTATAACAAATTATTTTCTAAGGGTGGCTCCCCGAGGCTCAGATACCAAAAGAAAAGTAATTTGTCGTAAATCCAATTTGGTCCGCTCCCCGAGGCGTAACCAAATTAAACATGACTATTTTATTCAAAATGAGAAATTAAATTACAACAACTAACTTTAAATTGGACGGCTCCCCGAGGCTTAATCCAAAATAAAAAATTTTGTTAATAATTTAAAACCAATTCGAATTTAATTGTCAATTAATGATCCATAAATTTGTCTAGACTTTCTAGAAAGAAAGTGCCCAAAATTGCGAGATTTCATAATAGGTTTTCAGAATAATTGTAAGTTTCTGGTACAAAGAAAACTTACATATTTTCAAAATTGGAAAATTCCAAATAGAATTTCAAAATTGGAAAGTTTCCAAAGATGGGAAGTTTTCACAATTATCATAAAATTTCAGAAACTAGGATATTTCAAAAGTTTGCGAAATTTCATAGGATTTCCAACTTTGAAATTCCTAAATCTAAAATTTATCATAATTGGAAAGTTTCCATAATTGGAAAATTTTCCAAATTGAGATCATGACAAAGTTTTCGCAAAAAATAATGATTAGTCGAACACTAACCGGCTCTGATACCACTGTTGGGACCAGGTGCATGTTGACAAGGATACGGGTCGTAAATTTTAAAATATTTACGTGCAGCGGAAGAATTAGCATAAATAATTCTCAAATTATTTAACCACGTATCTAGCATGCGACCTTATGATGTGTGGACATGATCATAAATTAAAATTTTGCAGAAAAGTAAACTAATTTACTTTGTACCTCGCGTAACTCGAAGAAAGGACGAGATCCAACCGTAGCGTCCCTTGGAAGCTTCGCCTCTATTCGCGTCCACGCCGAGTTCTCTTCGGGATGACATCGCAAAGCCACGAGTTTTGTGCCGACAGAACTACTAGATTCTCCAAAGGCACAACTAGAATATCAAGAGAGAGATATGGAAACTAACCACCAAGTAACGAATCAAGATTCCGTGAAGGAAGGAAGGAGTCGCGACCACTTCGTCTGTGGTGGCTCACGGCTAGGGAGGTGGCGCCGGCCCTAGAGGGAGAAAGGGCGCCGGCCCTAGAGAGAGAAGGGGCGCGGCCCTAGAGAGAGAAAGGGTGGCCGGCCCTAGAGAGAGAGAGAGAGAATGAGAGAGAGAGAGAGCTTCTTAATCTCTTGATTAATTGGAATTCAAGGCTTGCCTTGGTTCCTTTATATAGTAGCCTCTCCATTGCCAAGTCTCCTTTAACGGAATAATTTTCATAAGAAATTTATCTATAAATTTTCTTATGAATTATTCCGTTATGCCAAGTTTTATTATAACTAAATTTATAATAAAACAAACTACATCTCTTTTATTATGGAATAAAATTTATAAGAAATTTATTAAATTTTTCTTATCATGGAAAAATCAATTCATAATTGATTTTATAAATAAAATTAAACCAATCATGGTTCATTTTAATTTCCATAAAAAAATAAATTTCTATAAATTTCTTTATATAAATTTCTTTATATAAATCTCTTTATAAAATTTCTTTATATTATTTATTTATCCATAATTTTATAAAACAAATCGCCTTGATTTATTTTATAATTTAAACCAAATAAATTGGTTTCTCTCCA
>JAGFNQ010004350.1:0-37307 GCA_024364735.1 Boesenbergia rotunda
TGGTGAAACTAGCCGAAGCTACCGATCCAAAATCCAAACTAGTTAGACCAGAACTTTTTCAAAGATTAATTTTGAAAATGAAACTTCATTAAACGGCTTTGTCAAGGAAAGGGTTGATGATCCAATAAGGCTACGGCCAAAGAAGGCCTAGTGCCTCGCCAAGACCTGGAAGTCAATTTTTGAATTTCAAATTCAAATTACTCTTTGTCAAATTCAAATCTAACACAATTTTCAGTTGAGTATAGATTCAAACATCTCCTTTCAAAATAAATTAAAATGTTTTCAAAAATTAATTAAGATTTTCAAAATAAATCATGGTTTTCAAAAACTTTTTTATCAAAACCTGTCTCACCAAACCTATAAGGCTAACGTGATTGAGAACCCTAGATTTGGGTGAGACAGACTAGTCAGTGAAAATCAATTTAAGCAATGCCTAACTCTAATTGGATCCAAATCAATAAAACTCTTTATGTGTAGGAACATAAGGATTTGAACCAATGGATGTTGGATAGCGGTTGCTCCAGACATATGACTGGAGATAAATTGAAGTTCACCAAACTCAAGCTCAAGAACCTAGGCTCAGTAGCATTTGGCAACAATGCTACACTCAAGGTAATTGGGTCAGGTAATATTGAGCTTAAATCTAACTTTATTATTAAGAAAGTTCTTTTGGTTGAAAACTTCAATTTTAACCTGCTTAGCATAAGTAAGTTATGTGATTCTGGTTATATAGTCACTTTTAACAATTCTGACTGCCTGATTAGAAATGTACAAGACTCAGAAACCATACTTAAGGGCACTAGGAAAAATAATGTATACACTATAAACCTTCCCCTAGTACCCAAATGTATGTTAACTCAGTTAGAACAATCGAACCTCTGGCATAGGAGATTAGGTCATACCAATTTGAGAACTATCTCAAAAGTCACCCAACTTGGCCTAATCAAAGGTATCCCCAAAATTAAAAACAATGAAAACCTAATATGTGAATCATATAATCAAGGTAAACAAACCAAATCTAATCACAAATTAGTTCAATCTGACCTAACTCAAACCACACTTGATCTCCTGCACCTTGACCTATTTGATTCACATGGAGCCAAGTCACTAAGCGGGAACCGATACTGCTTAGTAATAGTTGATGATTATTCTAGGTTTACCTGGGTTAGGTTTCTAAAAATCAAAAATGAAACCTTAAAACTATTTAATGATTTCTGTAAATTGATTGAAAATCAAAACGATACTAAAATTCAAAGACTTAGGAGTGACCACAGGGGAGAATTTGAAAATCAACGGTTCGAGGAATTCTGTAAGGTCAATGGGTATTTACATGAATTTTCATGTCCTAGAACCCCCTAACAAAATGGGATAGTCGAAAGAAGGAATAGAACCTTACAAGAAGCCGCTAGGGCTATGCTCAACGAATTTAGCTTAGCAAACCAATATTGGGCAGAAGCGATTAGTACGGCTTGTTACATCCAAAATAGGATTCTGATTAACAAGCGACACAACAAAACACCCTATGAACTGTATTATCATAGGCTCCCAAATCTACACTACCTAAGGGTCTTTGGATGCAAAGTTCATATCCTAAACACCAAAGACTACTTAGGGAAATTTCAATCCAAATCAACCCTAGGTATCTTCCTAGGATACTCAACCACAAGTAGAGCCTATAGAGTTTATAACAAACAAACTAAGAAAATTGAAGAAACAACAAACTTAATATTTGATGAAGAAGTCAACTCAACATCTGATAATCCAAACCTAACTTCATCAAATTCTGATCAAGACAATAATGAACAAACTAGTGAACCCTTAATTGAATCCTTAAACGAACTAACCATTGAACCAATTAATGAGTCAACTGAACCAACAAATGAACCAGCCCAAAGAGCCGAATCAATTAATGAACCAAACCGACCAGCCAAACCCGAGGCTGAACCAAGTTCTAGGAGAACCAAGAAACCCAGACTTAGTCACCCAACTGATCAAATTGTGGGTGATCCAACTCTAGGAGTCAGGACTAGATCCTCCTATAGAAACCTTAGTCAAATAGCTATGATCTCAAAAATAGAACCCAAAACTATAGATGAAGCTCTACCTGACCCTGATTGGATCATAGCTATGCAAGAAGAATTAGCCCAATTTGAGAGGAACCAAGTCTGGGAACTAGTGCCTAAACCTGAAGGCAAATCCATCATAGACACTAAGTGGGTCTTTAGGAATAAACTAAATGATCAAGGAGAAATAGTTAGAAATAAAGCCCGCTTAGTAGCTAAGGGATTCAGCCAAGTAGAGGGATTAGATTACGATGAAACATATGCCCCAGTAGCTAGACTTGAGTCCATTAGAATATTGTTAGCCTTTGCATCCCATAAAGGATTTAAGCTATACCAAATGGATGTAAAGTCAGCCTTCCTAAATGAGTTCATTAAAGAAGAAGTTTATGTAGGACAACCCCCTGGGTTTGAGGACTTAGACAAACCTGACCACGTTTACAAATTAACTAAAGCACTATATGGGTTAAAACAAGCACCCAGGGCCTGGTATGAACGTTTATCAACTTACTTAACTTCTAAAGAATTTAAACAAGGACAAATTGACTCAACATTATTTATTAAAACCCTAGGAAACGATATATTTATTGCCCAAATTTACGTAGATGATATAATCTTTGGATCCACCAACACAAACTTCCTAAAAGAGTTTGTAAAGATAATGGAAAATGAATTCGAAATGAGCTTGGTTGGTGAGCTTACCTTTTTCCTAGGACTACAAATCAAACAAACTAGAAATGAAAACTACGTTCATCAATCCAAATATGCTAACGAGTTAGTAAAGAAATTTAAAATGGATAACTCTAAAAGCATAAATACCCCCATGGCCACTAATGCAAAAATAGATAGTGACCCTGATGGTAAGCCAGTAGACCTCAAACTGTATAGAAGTATGATAGGTAGTCTACTGTACCTTACAGCCAGCAGACCTGACATTCTTTTTGCTGTAGGAATGTGTGCTAGATACCAAACCTGTGCTAAGGAAACACACTTAGCAGTCCTAAAAAGAATACTAAGATATGTAAAGGGCACCCTAAATGTAGGAATTTGGTATCCTAGAACCTCAACCTTCAGTTGTCAGGATATTCGGATTCTGACTATGCTGGTTGTAAATTAGATAGAAAGAGCACAAGTGGAAGCTGCCAACTGTTAGGAAATAGTCTAGTAAGTTGGTGCAGCAGAAAACAACACTGTGTGGCTCTGTCCACAACTGAAGCTGAGTATGTAGCCTTAGGAGAATGTGTAGCACAACTTTTATGGATGATGCACACTCTTAAGGACTTCCAGCTCAACTACACCCAAACTCAGGTATTTATTGACAATATAAGTTCAATCAATCTAACTAAGAACCCAATCCAACATTCCAGAACAAAATATATAGAAGTTAAACATCACTTCGTAAGAGACCATGTAGCCAGGGGTGAGATAGTACTTAACCATATAGACTCAAAATCCAATTTAGCTGATATTTTCACAAAACCATTACCTGAGTCTGAGTTCAGCTCACTAAGAAGGCAGTTAGGATTGTGCTCTGTAGAATAGGTTAACTTTACTGTTGATTTTTTTTTTGCTTTACTTGATTTAAAAAAAAATCAGTTTCAAAAAATAGAATTTTGAAAAACTGTTTTACTTAATTTCAAAATCAGTGTGTTTTAAATCTTTTCTCGACTTAGTTTTCTTTCAAAACTACCCCCTTCAAAACTAGGGCTTTTTCGCAAATGGACTTAGCTTAGGCCCTAACCCTAGAACTGCATGCACCTATAGATTTAGAAGCCAACATCTCACAAGCACCTTAGGATACTTTTGGTTGATAACCTAGAAAGGGTTGAGATGCTTAAGTCTTTGCCTTAATTCAAGATGCTTTAAGTCAGTGCATCTGCAGTAATTGGGGCACTAAATACAACTTATACAGCAATCAAGTTAAGTGTCAAGTTTAGAAAGTCTAACTTGAATAGAAACACTTAACTTGACTAACTCTAGCGAAAACTACTGCTTATAACAGTTAGTAAGTAGCTAAATGGGTTAGACAGGTCCCTACAAGAGAAAATTAACTGATTTGGTCTAAGTCTTGGTTCAGTACAGCAAAATCATGCAAATATGTTCATTTATGAAAGTTATTTCTTTTATGCAATTTAATTTCTGCAATATCTATCTGTTTTTGATATATGGCAAAGGGGGAGAGATAGGAAAGGAGAGAGTTCAAATTTTTTTTTCTTCAAACTCTCAAAATATTTTTCAAAAAGTTAGCTACTTCTCAAAGTTCTTCAAAAACTTTCTAGAAATACTGAAGTTTTTTTGTTTTAAGAAAATCCTACTAAGTACTTAAGTTTTCATAAGTACTTTAAGCTTAAGTTTTTTCAAAACTTCCAAATACTTAAATTGTTTCAAAGTTTACTAAGTGCTTAAGTTTTGCAAATCCTACTAAGTACTTAACTTAAAAGTTTTCAAAAAACCTTTGAGTACTTTAAACTTAAGGCTTCAAATTTTTGTTAAGTACTCTAAACTCATGCTTTCAAAAATTCGGTTATAAACTTTTAAAACTTAAGTTATCAAAAGATTTCCAAAGTTTTCAAAGTGCTAAATAATTCTAAGTAAAGTTTTTAGAACCCCACGACGTTTTGAAAAATCTAGGGGGAGATTCCCTCCAGGGGGAGGGAACAAATTTTTATGTTTTTATTAAACTTAACTTTTTGAACTAGGGTTGCCATAAATCAAAAAGGGGGAGATTGTTGGTGCAGAAAGCACCAAAAGTCAAACCTGTGTTTTGATAATGGCAACAGGGTTCAAAAGTTAAGTCTTATTTGTGATCTAACAATGTTCACTTGAGTGTGCAGAGTAAAAAGTCCTAGCGAAGGACTGCTAGGCACTGGCGAAGGAATGCCAGAAGTGAAAAGACCTAGCGAAGGACTGCTAGGCACTGGCGAAGGAATGCCAGAGTGAAAAGCCCTAGCGAAGAACTGCTAGGCACTAGGCAAAGGACAGTCTGGGATTGAAGCCCTAGCGAAGGAATGCTAGGCACCGGGCGAAGGACAGCTCGGCATCCAAGACCTGGCAAAGGACCGTCAGGCAAAAGTCCAACCAGAGGAACGGTTGGCATCAGGTAAACTCTCCTGAGAGGAGTAGGTGAGGACACGTTCCCCGTCGAGGGAACAGTAGGCGTCAGTTCGACCTAGGGTTCCATTTTGGAAACCCAAAGTCAGAACCAAGACAGCTAAGGCTGTATAATCTTATGTTTTACTGCTTTATGTTGTTTTCGGACTAACCCTGGATGCAGGACCAAAGGAACGAGTGTCTGCAGCTCAGAGAGCCTCAATGAAGTGAGGCAGCAGCTGAGTAGGGCGCCCCCAAGGTGAAGATGAAACAAATGAAGTAAAAAGGATCTTCGGCTGAATACTAGCTAGGGCGCCCTCAGCAGCCAAGGCGCCCCGCGCCTAAGCCAGCGAAGCCCATCATCCTTATCCAGCCGAGATGCCCGTGCGGAAGAAGTCATGCAAGGCGCCCCTAGCGTCCAGGGCGCCCCCAGTGTCAAACATCATCCCTATTCGAGTGGGATAAAGGTTGACCGAGCGAATCTCGGATCACGTGACCCGAGGTGCTATAAATAGCACCCAACGCCCAGGCTTCCGACATCAACTCGAACACAACGCTTCTACGCTCTTCTGCTCTCGCGCCTTGCTCCGGAAACTGCCCAACTCGAGCCGACAACGTCCCGCTGCTCCGGAAAAGGTCAACCCACAATCGGACGTCGGTAAAAGAAGAGTAATTCTTTATTTAGTTTACTGTGCTGAATTTATAAATCAATTCTTGTAAACTCTTATTGCGCCTAATATAGAATTGCCCAAAGTAAACGGTCAACGACCGTGGGCCTTGGAGTAGGAGTCGACTCAGGCTCCGAACCAAGTAAAATCGATAGTGTCTCTGTGTGATTGTTTTTTTTTAATTTCCGCTGCGTACTTGCTCTAAGTTTTTTCGAAAAACGATTACCGATATTCACCCCCCTCTATCGGTTCTCTCGATCCAACAGCATCCTCTCGGCTCTTATATGGAAACACATGCTCAAAGAATGAGGCATTTCTCGATTCTATTATCGAGTTCTTGTATATATCCAGTAATTGTGACTCATAAACACAAAATCGATATGCACTGCTATTATGTGCATATCCGATAAATATGCAATTAATAGTTTTTGGTCCTATCTTAATCCTTTTCGGATCAAACACTAAAACTTTGGCAAGACACCCCCACACTCGCAAGTATTTGTAGGGTGGTCGTCTTCCATTCCATAACTCATAAGGACTCTTATCTATTTCTTTCGAGAGACCTTATTTAAAAGGTAATTAGCTGTTAACACAGCTTCCCCCCACATGGAGTATGGCAACCTAGAGCTCAATAGAAGAATATTCATCATCTCCTTAAGTGTTCTATTCTTTCTCTCAGCAACTCCATTCTACTGAGGGGTATAAAGAGCTGTTGTTTTGTGTTTGATCACATGTTCAGCACACAACTCAGCGAATGGTGATACATATTCACCTCCTCGGTCGCTTTGAACCACCTTAATCTTCTTATTAAGTTGGTTTTCAACCTCATTCTTGTAGAGAATGAATTTCTCTATAGCTCATCCTTGCTTTTGAGAAGATACATATAACAATATTTTATGTTATCATCTACAAAAGTAATGAAGTACCTATTTCCACCACGTGTCGGTGTACCTTTTAGGCCACATATATCGGTGTGAATTAGGCCGGGTGGTTCGTTGCTTCTTTCAATGTGTTGAAAGGATGACCTTGTCAACTTCGCTTCAACACAAGTCTCACACTTGTGTTTTGAGTCAAGGTGGAATGTCAGTATGCTTTGCATGTTTATTAATCTACGAATCACATCGTAATTCATATGTCCTAGTCTACCATTCCATAAACATGAAGACTCAAGCATATAAGTGGAAGATCTATCAATTTTATTTATTTTAGGCCTAATAGTTATTACACTGAGCTTAAACAACCCATCAGATACATAGCCCTTTCCCACAAACATTCCATATTTTGACAGTACAACTCTGTCTGACTCAAACACAATGTGAAAGCCATGCTTGCTTAAAAAGGATCCAGACACTAGATTCTTTCGAATCTCCGAGGCATACAACACATTGGTTAGAGTGAGGTCTTTGCCCGAGATCATCTTCAACACCACTTTTTCTTGGCCTATGATGCCCGAGGTTGCCGAGTTCCCCATGAACAGCTTGCCTCTACTAATTTCATCAAAATTGTGGAGCCGTTCCTTATTGCAGCACACATGTCTGGTGGCTCCAATATCGATCCACCATTGCCGCGGGTTTGAACCCACCAGGTTCAATTTGGAGACCACGACACAGAGGTCTTCCATTTCTAGTCCCTCGTTTAGGTTGACCTCCTGTTTCTTCTTCGGTTTCTTGCATTCCAAAGATTTGTGACAAATCCGGCCATAGTTGTAGCACTTCCCAGAGAACTTCTTGGTTAGGCCTCCTCTAGGTCTCATCTTGGAAGATTTGGAATTCTTCTGTTTCGAGCTTTGTCTGTGCTCGACCACATTGGTTTTTAAAGTAGCTTAAGAGAATATATTTCTCTCTGAACCTTTGTTGTCTTCTTCGATGCGAAATTTAATAACGAGTCCCTCCACGTTCATCTCCTTCCGCTTGTGCTTCAGGTAGTTCTTGAAATCCTTCCACCCGGGAGGCAGCTTCTCAATGATTGCTGCTACCTGGAAGGTTTCACTTAGAACCATGTCTTCTGAGTGGATCTCATGTAGGATCACCTGAAGCTCCTGGACTTGACTGATCACTGTCTTGGAGTCAACCATCTTGTAGTCCAAGAATCGGCCCATAATGAATTTCTTGGCCCCTGCATCCTCTGACTTATATTTCTTGTCAAAGGATTCCCACAACTCCTTAGCCGTTCTCTTCGTGCTGTACACAACATACAATGATTTGGCTAGGTAGTCAAGGATGTAGTTTTAGCATAGGAACTTAGAATGAGTCCAAGCCTCCACCTTAGCAACCTTAGTATGCTAGGGAGGGTCCTCGGTCAAGAACCGAGCCAGATTGAACATGGTTAGGTAGAAGAGCATCTTCTGCTGCCACCTCTTGAAGTTCAACCCAGTGAACTTCTCTGGTTTCCCCCATGGTTGATTGGGGCATTCCCAATCGGGGCAGAGGGAGCCTGGTGATGAGTCCGTTTCACCTCAACACTTTCCGTGGCCATCTCAACAGAAATGAAGTCTGTTTCATGATTGTTCGAGGAAATACTCCTTTTTCCGGAGAGTTAACAAAAATAAATTAAAATTATACAAATTTCAACTTATCTTTTGAGTAGCCCGAGCTGCCTTTTAGGCAGAATGCAGTCTTCCGAGGAGATCTCCTGAGCAGGTTTCCCTAACCGGATGTCTCGAACCAGTCTTTCCATGCTGAATTGCCCGAGCAGATTATCCTGAGTTGGAATTCCCGAGCAGAGGCTCCTGACCAGAGTCTCCAGAGTAGAATCTCCCGAGCAGTATCTCCCGACCAGGACCCGACCAGTATCTCCCGAGCAGTATCTCCTGACCAGGATTTGGAGAGTTGCTGAGGCTTGCGTAACGCAGTTTCCTTGAAATAAATTTGTCCTCCTCCGACGGTGCTTCGAGGCTCCGATGGACGTCTATTTCTTTGGATACAACAGCGGGACCACATGCACAATGGAGCACTCGTTGCTCGTGGCGAACTGAAGAAGTACCCGAACACTACCAGGGAGTCGGGAACGAGGTGTTAGATAATCTATCTCCTCTCTCTCTTTTTCTCTCAGTCACAATCTCTTTATATAGGCTCAGACCCCCGCAGTAATCAATGATCGAATTAACATCATTTACTGTCAATTAACCAGCCAGATCCAAACGTCTTGGGATTACTAATTTTGCATTAATCAATAGTTAATGCATCAGTTCAAAATAGCTCCCCAATCGATTGGGGCACCCCTAATCGATTGGGGAGACCCATAATCAATTAAGGGTCTCCCCAATCGATTGGGGGATGCCATGTCACACGCGATGAACGCGTTCAAACATCTGAACGTATTCATCGCGTCAGCGCATTAACGTGCTCGCCGCAACGACTTTAACACGGATGGTACGTTAATCGAGCGTTATAAGACTCAATTAATACACCGTTGCAGGTGCCCTAATCTGGATAATCCTGTTCGACTGTTCAACTGTAAAAATGATGCACTTTGGACAGCAGATTTTGCTGTGCAAGATATGCTGAGGCAACAGCCTTGAGTTGTTTTATTGAATTAATCAAGGGTGGTAGAGACAATTGCATTGTGTTGCAATACAGTAGTACACTGTTAAATGAAAAATGACTAGAACTTTTTTTGCATATTTTCCCAGCAACTAAATTACATTAGCATTGGTTAGGCTACATTTCAACTATTCTTCAGGCTCATGATGCAAAATCACGGGCTTAATGAGGGTAATGATTTGTAATGCAATCAAACAAAAGATTATGCACTCTAACCAACGATCATGAATCATTTGAATATTATCCTACACAAGGAGTAATATGTTAAGAACGTGAACCAAAAAAAATATATGATGAGAATGGCTATGTTTAGTCCCTCTTCTTTCAATCTCCACCCAACGCTGTTCTCTCCCGATCTCAACTGCCATCGACCCCTCTCTGACACAAGATAGCGTTTGCGATATCTCTATCTTCGATCGACGCCTCTTCATCACCAGATCGCTTGAGCGTAGCTACCTATTTTACCGTCCCCTCTTCACACACGATGTGACCGGTGGATGCTGTGCCGGCTCCCGAGAGCCCCATTGTCAGTCGGAGTTCTGTTTCTCCTTCCTTTCCAGATCACGAGAGGAGGACAACCATCAGCGATCGTATCGAGCACCATTATCCTCTTCTTCACCGAGCAGTGAACGACAATAGATCTAATTGGGTAAGATATGCTCTGTATTAGGTTAATTGTAGATTGATTTCAGGATAATTAGTTGCAAGTGATTACAATATAGGTTGGATTTAAACAATAGATGAATTAATGGGATAATTAACTAGGTTTCTTGTGTGATAATTGGGATTGATATAGAGTTGTTGATTGAGATTTTCAGATGAATTGGTTAATGTAATTATAAATAAAGGAGTACAATGCGGCGAACCATTAGTCCATGCATCTGAATGAATTGAGGTGCATGGGTTATTTTTTAATTTTTTAAAAATAATTTATTAATTATATAATACACCTGGAGTATCTGAAATTTATTATCTTGAACACTATAACTTAAGATAGAAGTCTCAACTCTAGAGAAAAATTTTATTTACTTAAATCCACTATACATCCTTAAATTATAAAATTTTAAATCTAAATATATATAATATATCCGAAAATATCTAAATTTTTCTATTTTGATACTATAGCCCAATTAATTTATCATTGATTAATGAGTCAACTATGATATTGGAAGATTAATTAAAAGATATTAATCAAGGTTAATCAATGATAATGGTCGACGTAGTATTAGATATGATTTTATGACTAAACACAATCTAATCATTTGGATATATTAAATTATAATTAATGATGGGGTTAAATTAAATTTAATCAAGAAATTGAGATTAATTAAAGTTAATTATTAATTAAAATTAATTAATGATCGATGCGATTAGGGATTTATCCTTATTGGTTGGGGGATTTGTTTTAGCTACTGGTTGTATATATAATTAGCTAAATTATGCATGCTAATGTATGCCCTAATTTGATATGAGCGTTTGGACATGAGATCTATTTTGAATACGATCTATAAATAAGGTGGATATTTCTTCATTAACCTTTGTAGTTTATTTACCTTAGTAAATGAATTATTATGATGGATTGGGTTACTTTACCTTGACTCTACTCGTATTTTTATCTCATGCTTAATACCTACATGCTTGATCTTAGAGATGATTTATTTATGTTCATACAATTTTAGCTTTGTCTATTCATGCTATGTAATTGTACCAACATGTATGACGGTACTATAGGAGTTATCATTTTGACTGCCTATATTTTGTAGAGTACTACGTGGGGTGTGCACTATTGGTGTTATCATTTACCGTATGTGATGTTTAGTGGACACCTATTAGGTCTTTTCATACCTATAGATATATGTGATTAATGAATCATGATTCTAGATATTAGTGTCATGTGCATCGTTGTATTGCTTGCATGTTGATGGACTATGTCTCCCTTATGGTTGAGAGAGTTGACAGTCATATTCGCAGCCCACTAGGCCACTCAGGAGTAGTGGTGACTAGGGTTGACCTGTAGTGCCCACTCGACCACTTAGAAGTAGTGGTAGAGGAGTTGCGTGCACACAGTGACCTCTTTATACTTATATTTACAATGTTGTTGCATTGGTGATGACTGTGTTGAGTCATGGATATTAACATCTTGCATATTATTGCATTGCATATATACTCATGGACCATTGTCTCCCTTGTGGTTGAGCAAGTCATCAGTTATATTCGCTGCCCACTAGGTCACTCAGGGGTAGTGGTAGCTAGGGTTGGGTGTAGTTTGTCTTGTAGGACTCACTCGACCACTCGAAGTAATGGTAGCAGAGTCTGGCGGACAGGGACCTCTTTATTGTAGCTAGATAGCTACCTAGCATCTTGCCTGATCGACCACTCAGATGTAGTGGTAGTGTGAGTCATGATCTGTTAGAGGGTGTCAATTCGGATGGGTCGGGTTGGAGTTTTTCTTTTTAAACTCCCAACCCGAACCCGAATTCAACCTGAAACTCCTAAACCCGAACCTGAACCCAAACCCAACCAACACGACCAACCCGAACTCGACCCGAATAACCCAAAAAAATCGATTCAAAATGACTTTTTTTTGGCTATTTTCCCTAGAATTCTTCTCTTTTATCTCAATACTCCATCATTATCATACTAATATTGATATTAATATACATAAAAATATCTTAATTTTCAAAATAAAATTTGATTTACCCCCAAAACACCCACTAAACCTTAAATTCGGGTCAACCTCAACCCAACCAAAAAATTTTCAACCCGAAACCCTTCAACCCGAACTCGATCCGAACCCAAAAATTTCCAACCCAAACCTGATTTTTTTGGGTTGATTCAGGTCGGGTTTATTTTGACACCCCTATGAGCAATTGTCATAGTCTTGTCCACTCAGCCACACAGATGTCGTGGTTGCTAGAGTGGTGTGTAGGAGTGACACATATATAAATATGTACATGATGCATGGGGCATATGTTGGAGTTATCACATATGCCTGTGATATGTTGTATATGTTTGAGATATAATATGTTGCACATGGTTGAGATATGATTACTACATATGTTTAACATACATGATTCATACATCATATATCATACATGTTTATATTGTCGTATGTTACTCATGTGATTATGAGCTGATCCATTACAAATCTTAGATATTACTAATCCTATACCTTACATGTTAGACCAGTTCTGGTATGTGCATTTATTATATTTGTTATGTTTGAGTACAACTTCTGATACGACCTGTGAGACTGTATATGCTTGATCTCTCTCATTGTTTTTATCCATGCATTGTTTACTTCTATTATCCGCCTAGCCTTCTGGACTCACCATCGCTTTGTTTGTTTTTTATCTTCTCCAAGTAACATGTAGATGTCATGGAGTCACCTGGAATATCCTGACTGTTAGTCCCATTTCACATCAAGGATATTTTGGTTTTATGGATTTAGTAGTGTATTATTTTGTCTAGACTTATGTTATAGCCTTGTGGCTACTGTTGAAGAAATATATGATTCATGGGACTATGTGTTTTGATATTTGGGCAAAGAGTTTAAGTTAGGATTCACCCTTGTATTTGATATGCGTATTCGAGTGTGCAGGTTCTGCAGGATACGCATAGACTTAGCTTAACGATTTCGGGTCCGGTGAAGGATGGTGCATTCGAGGGACCGTGGACAAGGCAACATCGATGAGCTGAGAAAAGTGCACTTCGAGGCATACACAAAAGATGACATGTGGTGATAAGTCGCAGGCTTATATGCATCCGAGGGACGAGAGTCAAAATTGAAGAAGGCTTGAAGGCAAAAGCTTAAGGCTGCAAGAAGAGTCAAGTGAGTTGCAAGGGTCCGAGTGCGAGTGAAATGTATTCGGGAAGGGAAACCCTAGGTTTAGGGTTTTACCAGTTGTCTGGTGTAAGATCAGTTAACTGGTAGAGATCATAGAAAGATCGGTCGACTGATCTTCTGTGCAGTCAACTGGTGTTGGTTGGGAATTCGAACGTTGGGCTATAACGTTCGAATTCAGCTGGATCAGTCGATTGGTGTTGGAACCAGTCGACTGGTAATGGCTAGTTCAACCGCGAGCTTTATTTAAGGGAGCTCGGTTTGACTGGCTAGGGTTTACGAAATTGGTCTTGGTTAAAGGTCGATTAATAGTCTTGGTGCTCAGGTATGCTTGCGAGGTTGTGGCGAGGTTTTTGTTGGTGCCGGAAGCACCAAAGTCAAACCTATGTTTTGATAATGGCAAAGGGTTCAGAAGTTAAGGTTTTGTTGTGATCTGACAATGCTAATCAAGTGTGCAGGAAAAGTCCTAGGTATACTAGGCACGAAGTCCTGGTTCTATGAATTGGGAACTAAGTCCTGGCTGCGAGCTGGGCACCTAAGTCCTGACGAAAGGTTGGGCAATAAGTCCTGGTCGTGGACTGGGCACCGAAGACCTGGTGCGTGAAGCTGGGCAATAAGTCCTGGCCGAGGGCTGGGCACCGAAGACCTTGTGAGTGAAGCTGGGCAATAAATCCTGGCCGCGGACTGGGCACGAAGACATGATCCGGGGGATTGGGAAAAAGTCCAACCGGAGGAGCTGGTTAACAAACAGGTAAATTCTCCTGAGAGGAGTAGGTGAGGACGCGTTCCCCGTAGGAGGGAACATTAGGCGTCGGTTCGACCTAGGGTTCCATTTGGGAAGCCCAAAGTTAGAATCAAGACAGCTTAGACTGTAAATCATTCTTAAATCTATATTATTTATATATTACTTGTGTTTTGGAACTAACCATAGTTGCAGGAACGAAGGGATGAATGTTTCTGCTCCCAGGCACCTCAATGGAGTGAGGCGCCCTGTTGGACTAGGTGCCTGTGTTGAGACAGGCGCCCCAGACAGAGGGTAACTCCAAGTCACTTCGAAGCAAAGCCTCAAAACTGCATATGAGGCGCCTGTGTTAACACAGACACCCCAGTTAGCTCAGGCGCCCTGGTTGAGGGGATAAGCGCTGGCCAAGCCTGCGGATTGAGTTTCGCGCAGTGAGGGCCATGTGTCAGGCGCCCCCTTCAACACAGGCACCCCAGCTACGACTATAGAAAGGGGTTCACCCCCTTGGCTTCCAACACAACTTCTTCCAACGCATTCTAACAAGCGCTTTGCTCCGAAATGCTCCGTGCTCAAGATTCAAGCGGCAACGACGACTCGCGGCTACAACACTCCAATCTTTCGGTCGTCGGTATAACTTTTGGTTAAATTGCTGTATTTTAAATTCTATATTTGTACTCAAGTTGTAACATTTTTACGCAATATAGAATTACCCATCGTAAACGGACAAGGACTGTCGGCCTTGGAGTAGGAGCCGACTGCGACCCCGAACCAAGTAAAAACAAACGTGTTAGCGATTGTTTTGCTTTTTCACTGCGCAATTACTCTTAGTTTTTCCGAAAATTTATCGATCGATATTCACCCCCCTCTATCTATTCAAACCGATCCCACAAGTGGTATCAGAGCGAGTGGCTTAAACTTGGTGCAATCACCAGTTGAGCATTTTTTTTTCTTCGGATTTTCAAATTTTAATATTTTTTCGCTTGTATTTTTCTCGTTAATCGAGGTTGGTGCAACACCACTCAAATTTTCCTTTATTACTATTTTTCCCGCACTACTAATCCAAGACTAAGTCTTGGAACGAGTTTTCTGTCAATTCTTTTTTCAGTTAAAAATTAAATGGCCATGCAAGAAGGGTACAACACTGCCAAACCACCACTCTTCGCGGGAGAAGATTTCTCCTATTGGAAGAGAAGGATGGAAGTCCACCTGAAAACTCAGGTGGACATGTGGATCATCATCTAGTCTAGGCTAGAGATACCTAAGATCGCACAAGGCGTGGTACAAAGCTACACTAAGTGGGACGGTCCACTCAAGAAGAAAATCGAGGCCGATGCAAAAGCTACTCAAACCCTACAATGTGGCCTGACGAAAGAAGAGCTGAAACGTGTCGGACCCTTTAGCAGCGCAAAGGAGCTCTAGAACAAGCTGATAGAGCTATACGAAGGTACGTCTGATACACGAATCAGCAAGAGGGATCTATTGCTAAACAGACTCTACACGATAAAAATGCACGATGGAGAATCGGCAGCACAACTCCACGCTAGGATCCAGGAGCTAATGAACAGGCTGCACACTATAGGTCACAAGGTTGAAAATCGTAACCTAATCAGGTATACCTTAAACACATTCCCGAGAAACTCACTGTGGGCATCTATGGTAGATGCCTACAAGGTTTCTAGGAACTTATCTGAAATAAAATTAGATGAGTTGTTTTCTGAGTTAGAATTACATGAACAGACTAATACTACTTTGGTCGAGAAGGGTATAACATTTATAGCAGGTAAAACTCAAGGAAGAACTCCGAAAAAGAAGCCTCAACCGGTACCTGAGTCCGACTCAGACTCGGAATCAGACGATAGTGAAGGGGATCGTTCAAAATTGGTTTGGCTAGCTCGCGACTACTACAAGGAGCTTAAACACCAAACGAACAAGAAGAAGTCAAGTCAGAGAAAGGAAGATCCAGCGGAACCCTCGTCAAGCCAGAAGAGCAAGGGCAACATCACCTAAAACGAGTGCAACAAAAAGGGACATTTCAGATCTGTGTGCCCCAACCTAAAGGAGAACAAGAAGGCCCGAAAGAAGAAGGCTCTTCAAGCCACCTGGGACAAGTCATCCTCCGAAGAAGAAGAAGAAGCTCCGCACGTGAAACTACTCGCCTTAACCACCTCGGAAGACGTCGACTTCGGAATAGAATCGGAACCAGACGAGGACGTCAACACCGAAAAACTCACAATCTTAGAGGACGGACAAATCACTGTAAGAGGTTATCTAGAATCTGAATTGTACGATTAAATTTTTTACCTATCACGTAAATTGGCGAAAGTCAACATCCGGGTTGAAGCCCTCCGACAGGAAGTAAAACTCCTGAAAGAGGAAGTCAACTCGAGTTCCTTGACCGAGCCAGTTCAAGAAGGAAACTCAACTCAAGTTCAAAAACTTAAGGAAGAGAATTCTTCCTTGAAAACTCAAGTGAAGGAACTCAGGGTTGCTCTAGAACGATTCACTTCGGGTTCCAAGGGTCTTGACATGATTCTTGAAAAATAGAAGTCCGTTTTCAACCGATCCGGACTAGGTTATCGAATCAAATCGCGACAAAGGTCGTATTATTCTGTATTGAACCAACCTAGAACCTGAGTCCAAGCATGGGTCCCTAAGCTATGTTTAAACAAACAAGTTGGACCTAACCAGTATTGGATCCCCGAGGACAAGATTCACATCTTGCCTAACCCTTATCGAGGCTTCAGTCCAGGGGAGCCAATCTAAAAACCATCTTTATAAGTAGATGATTTTTTATTTTTATTTTGTCTGCTTGCTTGTTTATTTATTTTCTGTAATTTCTTTATTATTATTATGCTTAGACTTAGGAATAGTTTAAGGACAAAAGATTTATTTGAAATTTGAACAACATAGTATTAGATGGAGGTGAGATGATAGTATGTTAGGGAAGCCTTTCTAATAAGGTTAAGTAAGGTAAGGCGTACCCTACTTGGTCGGTTTAGTTTGGCGGAACTAGCCGAAGCTATCGATCCAAAACCTAAGCTAGTTAGACCAAAATTTTTCAAGAAGTAATTTGAAAATGAAAGTTCGATAAAAGGCTTTGTCGAGGAAAGTGTTGTTGCTCCAATAAGGCTACGACCAAAGAAGGCCTCTGTGCCTCGCCAAGACCTAGAAGCCAATTATCGAAACTCAAATTCAATTTACTATTTGATAAATTTGAATCTAACACAAATTTTAAATTAAATTCTAGGCTTAACATCTTTTCAAAATCAATAATCTTAACCCAACAATTTTTGTTCAAAATTAATTCAACATTTTCAAAATTAATTGTCTTTCAAAAATTTAAACATTTTTTTTAAAACCTGTCTCACAAAACTCATAAGGTTAACATATTTGATAACATTAGATGTGGGTGAGACAGACTAGGTAGTGAAATTCAATTTAAGCTATCCCTACCTCTAATGGATCCAATTCAATACATACTTTATGTGTAGGAACATAAAGATTTGGACCAATGGATGTTGGATAGTGGATGCTCTAGACACATGACTGGGGATAAATTGAAATTCACCAAAATCAAGTTCAAGAACCTAGACTCAGTAGCATTTGACAATAATGCTACACTCAAAGTAATTGAGTCAGGTAACATTGAACTTAATTCTAATTTCATTATTAAGAAAGTGCTCTTGGTTGAAAATTTTAGGTTCAATTTGCTTAGCATTAGCCAACTCTGTGATACTGGTTACATATTTACTTTCACCAACTCTGACTGCCTTATTAGAAACCTCCAAGACTCAGAGATAACACTTAAGGGTACTAGGAAAAACAACTTTGACACTATTAATTTACCTATAGTACCCAAATGCTTTCTGACTCAATTAAAAGAATCTAATCTTTAGCATAGGAGATTATGTCACACAAATACCAAACTAATTTCAAAAATTACTCAACTTGGTTTAATTAAAGGTGTACCTAAAATCAAGAATTTTGAAAATACAATTTGTAACTCATGTAAACAAGGCAAACAAACTAAGTCAACTTATAAACCAACCCAATCAGACTTAACCCAAACCACACTTGAGCTCCTACACCTTGACCTATTTGATTCACATGGAACCAAGTCACTAAGCGGGAATCGGTACTGCTTAGTAATCATTGACGACTACTCTAGGTTTACCTGGGTTAGGTTCTTGAAAACTAAGGATGAAACCTTTAATTTATTTAATAACTTATGCAAAATGATTGAAAATCAAAATGATACTAAAATTAAAAGACTTAGGAGTAATCATGGGAGAGAGTTTGAAAATCAAAAATTTGAGAAGTTTTGTAAAATTAATGGGTATATCCATGAGTTTTCCTATCCTAGAACCTCCCAACAAAATGGGATAGTTGAGAGAAAGAATAGAACCCTTCAACAAGCCGCTAGAACCATGCTCAACGAATACAACCTAGCTAATCAATTTTGGGCAGAAGCGGTAAATATCGCGTGTTACATTCAAAATAGGGTATTAATTAATAGAAGACACAATAAGACACCCTATGAACTCTATTATCATAGATTATCTAATTTACACTATTTAAGGGGTTTTGGGTGCAAAGTCCACATTTTGAATACTAAGGACTACCTAGGTAAGTTTCAATCAAGGTCAACACTAGGAACTTTCTTTGGATATTCAACAACTAGTAGAGTCTATAGGGGTTATAATAACCAAACTCACAAAATTGAGGAAACTATCAATTTAATCTTTGACGAAGAGGTTGAACCCAAATTTAACAATCTAAACCAATCAAATCTTGAAAAAGAAGACAGTGAACCATTAATTGAACCATCAATTGAACCACTGATTGAACCATTAAATGAACTATCAATTGAACCAACTACTGAGGTATCAACTGAACCAATAACTGAACCAACCCAAGTAGTTGAACCAAACACTGAACTAAACCATCCAGCCGAACCTGAGGCTGAACCTAGTTCTAGAAGAAACCCAGACTCAATCATCCATCTGATCAAATCATGGGTGATCCAACCATAGGAGTCAGAACTAGGTCTTCTTATAGAAATCTTAGTCAGATCGCACTTATTGCAAAAATTGAACCTAAGACTATAGAAGAAGCCCTACCTGACCCAGATTGGATCATAGCAATGCAAGAGGAGCTAGCCCAATTTGAGAGAAACCAAGTCTGAGAATTAGTACCTAAACCTGAGGGAAAATCAATTATAGACACTAAGTGGGTTTTTAGAAACAAACTAAATGATCAAGGGGAAATTGTGAGAAACAAAGCTCGCTTAGTAGCTAAAGGGTTTAGTCAAGTCGAAGGGTTATATTATGATGAAACCTATGCCCCAGAAGTCAGACTTGAATTAATTAAAATGTTATTAGCTTTTGCAGCCCATAGTGGGTTTAAACTATACCAAATGGATATCAAGTCTGCTTTTCTTAATGGGTTTATAAAAGAAGATGTATATGTAGAGCAACCCCCAGGATTTAAGGACTTAGACAAACCTGATATTCAAGCTTAGGAAAACACTTTATGGGTTGAAACAAGCACCTAGGGCATAGTATGAGCGATTATCAGCCTATTTAATTTCTAAGGAATTTAACCAAGGTCAAATTGACTCCACATTATTTGTTAAAACCTTAGAAAAAGATATATTTATTGCACAAATATACGTTGATGATATAATATTTGGATCTACTAATTCTAATTTTCTAAAAGAATTTGTCAAAATCATGGATAACGAATTTGAAATGAGCTAGGTAGGTGAGCTCAACTTTTATTTAATACAAGTGGAAGTTGTCAATTGTTAGGAAATAGTCTAGTCAGCTGGTATAGTAGAAAGCAACACTGCGTAGCTTTGTCCACAACTGAAGCAGAATATGTTGCCCTAGGAGAGTGTGTGACACAACTGTTATGGATGATGCACACTCTTAAGGATTTCCTGCTAGACTACACCTAAATTAAAGTTTTTATTGACAACATTAGTTCAATCAATTTAACTAAGAATCCAATTCAGCACTCCCGAACCAAACATATTGAAGTCAAACATCATTTTGTAAGGGATCATGTAACCAGGGGCGAAATAGAATTTATGCATGTGGACTCAAAATCCAATTTAGTTGACATTTTTACAAAACTCTTACCTGAATCTGAGTTTAGCTTGCTAAGAAGACAGTTAGGGTTGTGCTTAGTAGAATAAGATTGTTCTACATTTTTTCAAAAAAACTTTTCTATTTTCATGTTTTTTTTCGAAAATTAGCATTCAATGTATTTTGAAAAATCATTTCTTTTATCAAGTTATTGAAATTTAAAATGATTTTTTTGACTTAGTTTTTTTTCAAAAACTTACCCCCTTCAAAATTAGGATTTTTGCGCAAATGGACTTAGCTTAGGCCTTAACCCTAGAACTGTATGCACCTATAGATCTAGAAGCCAACATCTCACAAGCATCTTAGGGTACTTTGATTGATAACCTAGACTGGGTTGAGATGCTTTGGTCTATGCCTTGATTCAAGATGCTTTAAGTCAGTGCATCTGCAGTAATTGGGGTGATAAATACAAATGGAACAACAATCAAGTTAAGTGTTCAAGCTTGGCAAATCTAACTTGATCAAATCACTTAACATGACTAACTTTAGTGAAAACTACTGTTTTATAACAGTTATAAGTAGCTAACTGGGTTAAACAGGACCCGAACAAGTTCAGATTAATTAGGTTGGGTTTTTTTTCTTGCTTGAATTCACTAGAGTTGGTTCAATACGGACTTACAATTTCTTTTAACTAGCTCTAATTCGAAATTGACTTGCAATGGTTGTTATCTATTTTTTGATATATGGCAAAGGGGTAGAGAAGAAAAAAGAGAGTAAATTTTTTTTCCAAACTTTCAAATGTTTCATTTTCAAAATTTTCTTTATCTCTTTTTCAAAAAGTAAAGTTGAACTTTCAAGTGCATTTTTCAAAAATTTCTAAGTGCATTTTTTGGGAAAATTCTTCTAAGTAAAGTTTTTCTTAGTGAATAAAATGTTTCTAAGCAAGCTTCGTCTAAGAAAAAATTCTAAGTAAAAATTGAGTCTTAAGAAACAAAATTTGCCTGAGCAAAAACTTTTTGAATTTTTTTGGCAAAGTATTGCTAAGTGAAAATTTTTCTTAGTGAACATGATTTTTTTTTGCAAAAACATTATCTCTCTAAGCAAAATTTCTTAGGTTTCTTTTTAGTAAAAATGTTTTTCAAAATGCACTAAATATTTTCCAAGCAAATTTTTTTAAGTGTGCAAAAAACTTTTCTTAGTAAACAAATATTTTTTAAAAAATTCTCGCAAGGCACAAAATATTTTCCAAGCAAAATTTTTTCTAAGTGTGCAAAAGTCGAAACTTTTTTAAGTGGAATTTTTTTTTTGGCTATGTAAATTTTTTAGGAAAATGCTTTCTCAAGTGAAATATCTTTGGCTAAGGAATTTTTTTCTTTGCAAAAATTGGTTTAATGCCTTTTTGAAGTAAAAGTTTTTTTGGGCTTGTAAAACCTTTCAAAAGTAAAAATTGTCTAAGTGTAAATGGTTTTTGTGCAAATGCTGGATTTTCAAAAACACTTAGACAAAACCAAAATGTGTTGCTCTGTTTACAAAACACTTAGTCAAAATTCAAAACATTTAGAAGGTTTTCAAAAAACTGCATTTCATTGAAAATTTCAGGGGGAGAACTTTTTTAGGGGGAGCTTATATTTTTTGTTTAGTATCTCTTAAAGATAATCTTGCTTGTTAGATATGCTTTAAATGTTTCTTAACTTAACTTTTTGAATCATGTTGCCATAAATCAAAAAGGGGGAGATTGTTGGTGCCGGAAGCACCAAAGTCAAACCTATGTTTTGATAATGGCAAAGAGTTCAGAAGTTAAGGTTTTGTTGTGATCTGACAATGCTAATCAAGTGTGCAGGAAAAGTCCTAGGTACACTAGGCATGAAGTCCTGGTTCTATGAATTGGGCATTAAGTCCTGGCAGCGGGTTGGGCACCTAAGTCCTGACGAAAGGTTGGGCAATAAGTCCTGGTCGTGGACTGGGTACCGAAGACCTGGTGCGTGAAGCTGGGCAATAAGTCCTGGCCGAGGGCTGGGCACCGAAGACCTTGTCAGTGAAGCTGGGCAATAAGTCCTGGCCGCGGACTAGGCACGAAGACATGATCCGGGGGATTGGGAAAAAGTCCAACCGGAGGAGCTGGTTGACAAACAGGTAAACTCTCCTTAGAGGAGTAGGTGAGGACGCGTTTCCCGTAGGAGGGAACATTAGGCGTCGGTTCGACCTAGGGTTCCATTTGGGAAGACCAAAGTCAGAATCAAGATAGCTCAGGCTGTAAATCATTCTTAAATCTATATTATTTATATATTACTTGTGTTTTGGAACTAACCCTAGTTGCAGGAACGAAGGGATGAAGGTTTCTGCTCCCAGGCACCTCAATGGAGTGAGGCGCCCTGTTGGACTAGGTGCCTGTGTTGAGACAGGCGCCCCAAACAGAGGGTAACTCCAAGTCACTTCGAAGCAAAGCCTCAAGACTGCATATGAGGCGCCTGTGTTAACACAGGCACCCCAGTTAGCTCAGGTGCCCTGGTTGAGGGGATAAGCGCTGGCCAAGCATGTGGATTGAGTTTCGGGCAGTGAGGGCCATGTGTCAGGCGCCCCCTTCAACACAGGCGCCCCAGCTACGACTATAGAAAGGGGTTCACCCCCTTGGCTTCCAACACAACTTCTTCCAACGCATTCTAACAAGCGCTCTATTCTGAAACACTCCGTGCTCAAGATTCAAGCGCCAACGATGACTCGCAGCTACAACACTCTAATCTTTCGGTCGTCGGTATAACTTTCGGTTAAATTTCTGTATTTTAAATTCTATATTTGTACTCAAGTTGTAACATTTTTACGCAATATAGAATTACCCATCGTAAATGGACAAGGACTGTGGGCCTTGGAGTAGGAGCCGACTGCGATCCCGAACCAAGTAAAAACAAACGTGTTAGTGATTGTTTTGCTTTTCCGCTGCGCAATTACTCTTAGTTTTTCCAAAAATTTATCGATCGATATTCACCCCCTCTATCGATTCAAACCGATCCCACAGTTTCTGCACCCATAAGGAGCGACACAAGCTAGTCGGAGGCTTTTCGGGGACTCATCCACCGACGGATCGGGATTGTCCACCTTACGGACTGTCATGGAGTAGGAGCTTTATTTCTGAACCACGTTAAAGGTTTGGTGTTAGCGTTTGTTCTTTGTTAGCTTAGTTTAATTGTATTTCTGCATTGCGCAACTAACAAGTGTAGGAACAAACCGAAGACGATAAGTGGGTGATCGACTATTCATCCCCCTCTAGCCGGTCCGATCATCCCCAACAACTACCTCTATTTTGGTTTTGTGGTAGCAGGCTAAGCCGGTTCGCATGTAGTCTTTTTTGATTTTTCTTGTGGTTATTTCATTTTAGTTATCTTTGTGTTGATTTCAATCGTGTGGGCTGTATAAACTGCGTGGTTATTAAATCCAGCCATGTGGGCTGGAGTATTAAATTGTATGGTTGTTATTTTCTTTTATTTTCAGCAGTGTGGGCTGTTATTATGTATTGTATACTCATGTTGCTATTGCATCCAGGATGCATATGTTGTCTATACTGTTGGTGCAAGTTGCATCAGTGATGTCCTCCTCTAAGTGTTTCAATCTTTGACAATATGCTTAAGTCAGTGATACATTGAACAAGGGAAGGGTACGTCAAGAGAGGAGTAACAAAGTGAACTAAAGTCCTAGTTAACCTTGGCACGAAGTCCTGGTTCAAGGAATTGGGTACTAAGACTTGGCCTAGGGTTGGGCACGAAGACCTGGTTCGAGGAATTGGGCACAAAGTCCTGGCCAAGGGTTGGGCACCGAAGACCTAGTTCAAGGAATTGGGCATGAAGTCCTGGCCAAGGGTTGGGCACCGAAGACCTGGTTCGAGGAATTGGGCATAAAGTCCTGGCCAAGGGTTGGGCACCGAAGACCTGGTTCAGGGAATTGGGCACCGAAGTCCTAGACCTAGGGTTTGGGCATGAAGTCTTGGTCCGAGGGATTAAGCAACTTATTTGAGCGATGACTAAGGACAGAAGTAGAGACGGGTTGAGGTTTGGACGTCTCGAGATCCGAGAGTATCGGAGGCTAAGCAAAAGTCCACCCGAATGGACTGGGTGGCAACCGTCTCCTGAAAGGAGTAGGTGAAAGGAGAGTTCCCGGGGGTGGGAACTTGCGTCGGTTCGACCTAGGGTTTCATGGAAATTCGACTTTTGAGTCGCTGTAATTCTATGTTAGAAGGTTAGGATTGGTCCCCCTTCTAATATGGATTTTCTTTTCAGGAATAAAATATTCCATTAAAAAAAAAACCAAGTCCTTAAGGTTAAGATTGTGTGTGTATTTACTTTGTATTTGTGTATCTTGCAGGTACCTAGAATGGAAGATAAAGCAGGGAAACAACACACAACGAAGCTGGAACCCAACCTGCTAGCTGCCCCCATTGAAGGGGGCACCCTAAAGGAGCTAGGCGCCCCCATCAACTGGGACGCCTCAGTGAAGGAAGGCAGAACAGGCTTCCATTCAGGCGCCCCAGATGATACAGGCGCCCTGGTTGAAAGCTGTATTTGCTGCTGCGTGTTCGAAGCAGAGATAAGCTTTGATTAGGTTCATTGAGGCGCCTGGGAGGTCCAGGGCGCCCTGGTTAAGAGGGTTATCTGTTACGATGAGTTCGACGCGGAGATAAGGTTTGACCAAGCCCTTTGAGGCGCCCCGGTGATCACAGGCGCCCTAATGAAGCCTATAAAAGGGGATTCGACCCCAAGGCTCAACACACAACTTCAGAAACTATTCTAAGCTTCCCAAGTGACGACAAAGCGCTAACGACGAAGCTTTGCGACCAGGAGGCTCCAGGAAGAAGTGCGCGGCACTTCGGAGATCCAGATCGGCCGAGTCCTCGATCATTTCTGTTTGGTTTGATTTACTTTCCGTATTCAATTTTGTTAATACTTTTTGATTGTAAATCTTGCACTGTAAGACGAGTTTCTCCGCCTCCAGAAAGTCCAGAAAGGAGACCATTAGTGGACGGGCGTTCCCGTGCTTAGGCCTTGGATGTACTGACCTTGGGGGTTGGGAACCAAGTAAATCTCGCGTGCAATCTGTCGTTTGTTTTGTCCTTTATTTTTCTGTTTTCCGCTGTGCTACTAACGCTCTGTTTAGAATGAATTTCGAATGTTTACGGAGTTACCGCGAAAAGATTTTACGATCGATATTCACCCCCTCCTCTATCGACGGCACCGGTCTTACAATTGGTATCAGAGCCAAACCGCTCTTCACCAGACTAATCGCCGACGGAGCAAAGACGCCAGGAGTTGAGGGGGATCCCAGGGGTGAATCAGGTATATTTTATTTTAAATGTCTGTTTTTAAATTTCATATTATGTGTTTCAAGTGCAGAGAGAGAGAGCACTATAAAAATCAGTGCCCTACTCGTAAGACTCATTCTTCACCGACGATAAAAGATGTACTAGCACCTAGAGGCCGGAGGAACAAAGATCACATCAAATGCTTCAAGTGCGAAAAATACGAACACTACAAGAATAAATGCCCGGCAAAGGTACGCAAAATTTATATTTCGAAAAATTTTCAAATTCCTGCATTGTCATATGATAAGTTAGGAAATTTGGCTGGAAAATTAAATTCACTGCATAGTCAGATTAATATTTTGCATGCCCAATTAGAAGATGTAGATATTGCAAAAATGTCAGAAATTAATTTTTTAATCCTGAATGTAAATTCAATGATTTTAAAAATTAATTATGATAATATTGAAATTAAATCTGATAATCATAAGGATAATCCAAAAATTAATTTTAAAATTCTTAAGGATAATCCATAATTCAAATATGAAAATATTACTGATAACTCTGAATTCAAATTTGAAAATCTTACTGATAATTCTGAATTTTCTAGTGATAATCCTGAAATTAATTCCAAATTTCCTAGGGATAATGCTGAAATTAATTCTGAAATTCCTACTGATAATGTTGAAATTAAATCTGACATTCTTGAGGATAATATTGAAATTAATTTTGATAATCTTAAGGATAAACTCGAACATAATTTTGAAATTCTTGGGATTAATTATGAAAATATTGAAGCTATTTTGAGGATAATAGAGATGAAATTCTCTTAGATGATAATTTAATTATAGATAATGTTAAAGAGTATTACAAAACATTAACTAGTGACCCAAATTACTCCACCTACTTTGAGGATATTGAAGGATGTAATTTTGAGGACGAGGAGGAAAAGGAATTATCTGAGATTAAAGCTATAGTTAATAAAGTTCACAAAGATTCTAATAAATCAGAATTTTTAGAAAAACTTGAAAAGATAAATAAAGAGGAAATAGTAAAGGAATCAGAAATTTTTGAAATAATGAATATGATGAAGCTAAACCCACAATTATTATCTAACACAAAGATATTGAAATTTAAAACTAATTAAATTTTAACAATTTTTACCTTATTTATTTCAATCTTAAATAATCCTTAATTAAATTAATCCTTAATTAGTTTTGGTTCAATTAATCCTTAATTAATTTTAATTCAATTAATCATTAATTAAATTAATCCTTAATTAATTTTAATTCGATTAGTCCTTAATTAATTTTAATTCAATTAATCCTTAATTAATTTTAATTCAATTAATCCTTAATTAATTTAATCCTTAATTAATTCTAATTCAATTAATCCTTAATTAATTTTAATTTAATTAATCCTTAATTAATTCTAATTCACTTAATCCTTAATTAATTTTAATTCACTTAATCCTTAATTAATTCTAATTCAATTAATCCTTAATTAATTCTAATTCAATTAATCCTTAATTAATTCAAATTCAATTAATCCTTAATTAATTCAAATTCAATTAATCCTTAATTAATTCAAATTCAATTAATCCTTAATGAATTCAAATTCAATTAATTCATAATTAATTCATATTCAATTAATCCTTAATTAATTTTAATTCAATTAATCCTTAATTAATTCTTAATTAATTCAACTTTAATTAATTCATAATTAACTTATATCCAATTAATTATTAAATAACTTAAACTCAAATTAATTAAAATCTTACCCAAACCGCAACAATTAATTTAATAAAATTAAATATGTCAAAGTGGGTTGGCATATTCGCGGGTTCACATGACATGTATCTAATCGAAAATTTGATACATCCTTAGAAACTTAAGTAAAATAATTTAACTTGTTTGACTCATGCTTAATTGTCATGCCATGCATATGCAATTTTCTTAAAATATATGCTGTGTCATTCATGTTTAATTTTATGCATGATTTAGAACGGTTATAGGAAAAATAGTAGTTAAAACTTGAACAACCTAGTATTAGGTGGAGGTGAGATGATAGTACGTTAGGGAAGCCATTCTAATAAAGTCAAGTATATTCTACTTGGTCTGTTTAGTCTGGTGGAACTAGCCGAAGCTACCGATCTAAAACCTAAGCTAGTTAGACCAAAATTTTTCAAGAAGTAATTTGAAAATGAATTTTCGATAAAAGGCTTTGTCAAGGAAAGGGTTGATGATCCAATAAGGCTACGACCAAAGAAGACCTCTGTGCCTCGCCAAGACCTGGAAACCGATTACCAAAAATCAAATTCACTTTACTATTTGATAATTTTGAATCTAACACAAGTTTCAATTAAATATTAGATTTAACAATGAATTAAGAAAAATGATTCAAGCATCTCACAATGCACCTATTAGGTAACCATGCTTGCTGTATTGAGACATCTAAAATGGGTGAGATGTTAAGAACTAATAAATTGAAGAATATTTTTCAAAACTGTTTTCAAAATTCTTAGAATATTTTTCTAAAAATATATTTTCAAAATAATGCTTTAACATAATAATGCTTTTATGAATTTCATGCTTGTCTGATTGCCAACATATTATATGTTTTCAAAAATTATATCTTTTTAAAAAGTTGTTTGACTCACACAATTAGACACAAGCCTCCTAGGACAACACTCAAGTTCCTTAAGACACTTAGATAGAGTCAAATGGTGTCAGGTACAGGGGGAGTGGTTTATTCTTTCAAAAATTATGCTTGAAAAATCACTGTCTTTTAAAATAGTTTTCAAAAACTGAGCTTTAAATACTATTACTTATGTTTTTCGAAAACTATGCCTGACAAATTACCTTCATTTCAAAATATGTTTCGATATTTCAAAATACATTCTAAAATTGGGCCTATGTCTCATTTGATTTTGATAAACCCTAAAGACACAGAGGAAGGTCCACTTCATAATCTACAAGAACTCCTAGGATGTGTCAAATTTAGGTGGAGTCTGAGTCAAAAGAAGAATGTCTGAAAAGTTTTTTTTGGTAATTATCTATTTTAAAATTATTAGATAATTCCTTTGATCTGAACTAAACCCTAAAGACTTATAGGAAGAGTACTTGTGGTCAACAAGCTTCCTATGACTAGGTTAAGTTTAGGGGGAGGTCAAATTACAAAGAATTATTTAATATATTTTCATGCACTGCATTATTAAGTCCTTTTTGAAAACATAATTTTTTTTTATTAAAGTACTATTTTTTTAATCATATTATCTCTCTATCACTTTCAATCTCTATCAATTTCAAAATAGTTTTTTTGGAAATAATATTTACTTGAGTTGGAGAATTTCCAGGACACTTAGGAAAATGCCCTTGTAGTCAACAAGGTTTCCTAGGATTGTGTCAGACTGGAAAAGAAACCAAGTCAAGTAAAATATTATGTTTTAAAAACAATATTTTTCAAAGTACTTGTACTTTTCAAAAAATTCTAATATTGTTAAAATACTGAAAGTTTAGGGGGGCTAAAAGGCCAAAACTTTCGAAGTTAAGGGCATGATTTGGATTTCGAAAAGTTGAAGGGTTTTTTCTGCAAAAATCCACCCCTTATAAACTCGTTTTTTCCCCATTCTGCGTGACCTAGCCGCAGCAAAACTCTTCGATCTTTCCTCTCCTCTTCGCCTCCCGCCGCAGTCAAGAGAGAGACCGAATCATCTCTTCTTCTTCCTCGCAAACCTTCTCGATTCTTCTTCTCCTCCTCCCAACCATCAAGCCCACGCGACCTCGTGCGATTCTTCTCTTCCGAGCGATCTAGGCAATCTCGGCGAGCCGGCGACCGTCCTCGTGCGGCGAGCAGGAGACACCAGAGAGTACCTCTCTTAGCCCTCTGGAGTTGGATCGAGGTCTTCGTTTTCTCTTTTGTTCCCCATTGGGTTGGATCGAAGTTATCGGTTTTCGCTTGTTCTTCATCAAGCGTTCGATCGAGATCTCTCTCTTCTTCTTGACCGAGTGGTTCTGTTTCCGGTGATCTCGGCTACACTCGGATTTGGGCAGAGAATCGCTGCACCGACTCCCTTCGAGGTAAGAGCCGTATGATATTTAGTTCGGATGTGAAGGAATGGATCAATTGTTGATTAGGGTTTGGTTGTTTTCCATCTGTGAGCTTGATCCAAGGTTCTTTTGCCAGGAGCTTCTGATATTAGGGATTGATCGTAATCTCTACCTGGATCTTGATTTTGGATTTCAAAGGGGGTGCGCACGATTACTATTGCTTCCAGTTGTTCCTTGTTTTTGGCGTGCTTCTGCTCTGATCGTGAGGTAAGGGATGCTCTGTGTTCTTGGTGATTTGTGGGTGATAAGAGTTTATTTCTGTATGGAGTGATCTGTAGGAATTCCTGTTACTCTGTGTTCATTCGCATGTTGTCCTTAGATGGATCAGTTGGGGATTGTTTTGGTCAGAGTTAGGCAGGTGGCTTTGGGAGTTGATTTGGGTAGTGTATAATTGTTAAGGTTATGTTTTCATCATATTTTTGAGCTTCGTGGGTTGGTGGTGTACAAGTGATGACGTTGGGAATTGGCTCGGGGTTAGGTATTAGATTGATTTTTTGCTCCTTCTTCATATTTGTTGTAAGGCATAGAACAGTGATGAAGAGAGGGCTGTGTTGATCCGGGTGGTAGGAGATGATTAATTATTTACTATTGTGTAGATAGCTAAGTGCTTTCGTATTGATGCAGGACATTGATTGCCGCGGCTATCTGCTTTGCGAATATTCTTCTGGACGGGGGTTCTCGACGCCCGAACTTCTTCATATCGAGGCGGGTACCTTTGTTTATGCATAGCTAGACATAGTTAGCAGTAGGGATATCTGATATCTTATCTCTGTGCTTTTGCTTTGGTAGTTGTATCCGTTAGCTTTACTGCTTACTATATCTGTATGGATTGATGATGCACAGTTTACCTTATACCTTACGCTAGGATTTAGGTATTGGTGCATATCGGTTATATGGACTACTGTATATCATGTAGATGACAGCAGGGATAGATAGTGGATGATGCATGGGTTAGTGACACGCATCATTATTGCACGTAGCATAGGGGACGACCTTTGACTCCCTGGAGGTTGAGATGGCCGTTGTACTTGCTACTCGTGTAGGGGCATATGTAGGCGACCTTTGACTCCCCTAGTGGTTGAGATGGGCCGTCAGACCTGCCACATGACCTGTCGTGCAGCCCCGTTGGCGGACCCGGGCACTGCAGCAGGTCCCCTACCTATCCGATGATAGCAGGGACGTTTAGAGCGTTACTTCACCCGACGGTGGGGTACGTTTATGGTCTCCGACCCTACCCATTCGGTCTCGTGTGTACCGCCTCATAGACCGTCTGTTCGTGTAGGGAAGACCAGGTCAGAGCCCTACCCACTCGGTTCGCGTGTACTGCGACCTACACCGACTGGCGTCAGGGGTGACCCATGTTGCATCATGAGCATGCTCTGCATCTCTGCACTTGGTTGTGTTTGCTGCACTTGATTGCTGCACTTGGTTGACATGCATACTACTGGGTTTGGATCGACGCAGGTAGGTATGTAGTTCCTTTACTGCTTATGGTTCAGTTCTGCATTTCTTTTTACTGCAGTTATCTTCAGTATTGTGGTAGATAGATAGACAGTGACTTACTGCTATTATTTTCTTCCTGTGCATATCAGTCTGTATTCGCTGAGTTCTTAGGACTCACCCCGTTAGCTCTCTATTTTTATTTCAGGATGATTGTCTGGAGTGCTCGGCAGCCTGTCCCAGTTCGCGTATTTCTTCAAGATGATTCCGGGATGTCTCTTTTACTTTGTTAGTGGTACATGTTGGTACCCGTTTTCTGTTTCTTTCACTTTACTTTTCCGCTGCTATATTCGTGATTTGATTTTGTCATTTTATACGGCGGTATAGTTGTACTTTTGTGAGCCATGGAGGCCTTGTGCTTTGCGTTTGTCGTAAGTCGTACCGGTACGCAGTTTTATCGTCGTTTTCTGTTTTGCTCATTATACGGTCGCTTGTTCCAGCCCTATAGGCTGCGGTACAGGCCGACTGAGATAGTCGTGGGGGTCTGGTCATCTGAATTGTCCGCCGGGACGAGGGAGTAGCTGTCCGGTCGGTATCGGACGAGCGGCTCCTCGGGGCGTGACAATTTTTGGTATCAGAGCCAAGTTCTCGAGATACTTTGTGGTCTTGTGGGTGTCCTTCGGATTTTAGGTCAGAGTCGTTTCTCGATGGACGTGATTGGGACATGGCGGCGATGGGACCTCTCCAGACGATCCCTATGTAACGGTAAGATCTTGTTGATAGTTATAAGAATAACGGTAATAATGATTGGGTCATATCTGTGCAGGTATGCCCCGTCGTATCGAGCTGACCCCGCCTCGGCCCCGTGGTGGCCCTCGGCGACCACCGCATCAGTTGACTCGGGAGCCTACGGGAGATGTGACTATCGGAGCAGAGGCGGAGTCTCCAGAGAGACGACCTGTGGTTGGTACTGGACGCCGTAGACAGACGTCTCCGGGCTAGAGGTGTCCATCACCGAGGACCCCTTCGCCGTTTCTGACAGCTGTTCCAGTCGCACCCCCGACAGTGCCATTTGTTGCACCCCCGGTGGTTCCTGCCGTAGCACCCCCGGTGGTACCCGCTACGGTACCGTCAGCGGAGCAGTCAGTATCGCAGCCGATCCACCTAGTACTACAGACGCTACAGCAGTTGATTCAGACTTTGCAGCCGGTGTTGGCTTCTACTCATTCGGCACCTCTGCCGGCTCAGACAGTACCTTTGGAGGGGCAGACCTTCTGAGCGTCGGGACAGGCAGCGCAGTCAGTACCCCCGGCAGTGCAGCCAGTAGCCTCACCCGTACCACCTGCGGTACCAGCGGCCCCTGTGGGCCGAATCATGGACAGATCACGGATCCCAGCATTGGCTGCATCCGTGAAGGGCAGGTTCACACTTTTCCACGGAGGGACCGATCCGGGCATAGCCCAATCATGGCTTAGCACTGTGGAGGATACCTTCTCATATATGTCCTGCTCCGACTGGGAGAAGGTTGGATTGGCGGCCTACCACATGCGAGAGCGGGCCACGACATGGTGGACGGCTCAGCAGACCATCTATGGCGAGCAGCCGATTACCTGGGGCATGTTCAGGGAGGCCTTCCGCCAGAAGTACCTTCCCGCAGCATATCAGATGACTCATCGTGAGCAGTTTCTGCATCTCCAGCAGGGGGATCGGACAGTATTAGAGTACGATGTGGAGTTTAACCGCTTGCGGAGTATTGCCCCTTGTTAGTCGCAGATGATGGGGAGCGGAGGATGCATTTTATTCGAGGGCTGGCCTCGAATATTCAGCTTCAGCTGTCCACCTGCGACATTACATCATATTGACAGGCGCTAGAGCAAGCCCTGATCATCGAGTCTACTCGACAGCGACTGTTCGGGGACAAGAAAAAGGATAAGCAACCAGTTTCTGATGCAGCACAGCCTCAGTCACAGCAGACCTCGCGGAAGCGAGGCAGGCAGAGGCAGCCAGGGCAGGATATTTCTGGGGCTACATCGGGGCCTCAGAAATCTGGACGTACGACGACGGACTCCTCCCAGACTTCTCAGCATGACCGGAGGACCCCCATTAGACACCGTTGCGCGCAGTGTGGTTCCAGGAGCCACGACAGATCGGAGTGCACCCTGGCGCAGGCAGTGTGCTACTACTGTCAGTTGCCGGGACATATGAGCCGTGATTGTGCCCGGAAGGCACAAGATATGACATCCGGAGTCGCATCACAGGGAGAGCGTGCTGGTCCGGCATGATCACAGCGCGGGGGACGGGGGTCACGGACTTCTTCCCGGACTCAGCCGATCGCCCCTCCGCCCATGCATGTGTATTATATGTTCAGGCAGGGCCCCGAGCATACTCATTCATCAGCGATCCCTCAGCACCCCGTTGCAGAACCGCAGCAGCAGTCTTATATCGGACATCAGCCTGTGGTGTATCTGCCTCATCAGTCATCCGGAGTTTCTACACCACAGCCTCCACCGGTACCTGCCTTACCCCCACTGCCACCTGAGACGGGTCGAGTGTATGCACTCACCCGAGAGGAGGCTCAGAGAGCTGACGGTTCTGTTTTCCGAGGTACCGTTTCCCTTTATGCACATTCTGCAGAATTACTTGTTGATACTGGTAGTACCTATTCTTTTATATCACGGCTGTTCTTAAGCAATGTCTGTAGGTTACCGATGATTAGGGCACAACCTTTGTCTGTGTCCCTACCTTTCGGAGAGGTATTGGAGGTTACCCAGGAGGCCAAGGGGTGTCCTCTAGATTTTGGTGATGTCATCCTTACCGTGGATCTCTCCGTATTGGATATGATCGAGTTTGACATCATCCTTGGCATGGATTGGCTGACGGCCTCCCATGCTACTGTCGATTGCCATTCGAGGGTGGTCACTTTTCGACCTCCTGGCCAACTCTCGTGGGATTTCCTTGGCATTTGGGATGATGGTATATCGGTCATCACCGCTCTTCAGGCTCAGAGGCTTCTGTCACAGGGATGCCGGGGATATTTGATTTCATTGATCAGTACAGATGTCTGTGGCGGTCCTCAGATCTCAGATGTTCCTATGGTCCGAGAGTTTTCTGACGTCTTCCCAGAGGAGCTACCAGGGTTGCCTCCCAGGAGGCAAGTGGAGTTTTCTATTGAGCTGATTCCGGGGACAACGCCGGCATCAAAGGCTCCATATCGGATGGCACCGAAGGAGCTGGATGAACTGAAGGTTCAGCTCCAGGAGCTATTGGACAGGGGTTTCATCCGACCCAGCGTATCTCCATGGGGTTCTCCGGTATTATTTGTGAAGAAGAAAGATGGCTCTATGCGACTTTACATCGATTATCGGCAGTTGAATGCAGTCACTATTAAGAACAAGTACCCCTTACCACAGATTGATGATCTGTTTGACCAGTTGAGAGATACATCAGTGTACTCAAAGATAGATCTGCGATCAGGTTATCATCAGCTGAGGGTCAGAGATTCTGATATCCAGAAGACAACGTTTCGTACCCGATACGGGCACTATGAGTTTGTGGTGATGCCATTTGGGCTCACCAACGCGCTTGCAGTGTTCATGGATCTCATGAACCGGGTATTCTTGGAGTACTTAGATCGGTTCGTCATTGTATTTATCGACGACATTTTGGTCTATTCTCGTTCGTCAGAGGAGCACGCTCAGCACCTTCTCATTGTCTTGGAGACTCTTCGGCGGGAGCATCTATATGCGAGGTACAGCAAGTGTGCTTTCTGGTTATCGTCCGTGGGTTTTCTCGGCCATATTGTGTCCAGCAGGGGCATTTCTGTCGACCCACAGAAGATTGAGGCTGTCACCGGTTGGGAGCAGCCTAAGTCAGTTCACGAGGTGCGCAGCTTTCTGGGCTTAGCTGGCTATTACCGACGCTTCGTCGAGGGGTTTTCTAGTATTGCTGCACCACTGACACGCCTGACCAGAAAGGGCGTGAAGTTTGTTTGGACCGAGGCATGCGAGATCAACTTTCAGGAGCTGAAGCAACGGCTTGTTTCTGCGCCAGTTCTAGTATTGCCTTCCGGAGAGGATGGTTTCACCTTGTATACCGATGCATCCCTTCTGGGTCTGGGCGCAGTGCTCATGCAGCATGGACGGGTGGTCGCTTATGCTTCTCGACAGTTGAAGGAGCATGAGAGGAACTATCCCATCCACGACTTGGAGTTGGCTGCTATTATTTTTGCGCTGAAGATCTGGAGGCATCTTCTTTACGGGATCACCTTTGAGATCTTCACGGACCACCGGAGTCTTCAGTATCTCTTCACTTAGCGAGAGCTGAACCTTCGACAGAGGAGATGGATGGAGTTCCTGAAGGACTACGATTGCACCATTGGCTATCATCCTGGGAAAGCCAATGTGGTAGCAGACGCACTGTGTCGGAAGACCAGAGCAGTCTTAGCCTGTCAGCGGGTGATTGTCACAGAGTTGATCCAGAGTTTTTCAGAGCTGGGATTAGAGGAGCAGTCCCAGACAGAGAGGGGTTTGTTGGTGACTATGGTTGCACAGTCAGCTATCAGGTCCAGGATCAGAGAGGCACAGGCCAGTGACCAGCATCTGCAGTCTCTGGGCAGTCGTATTTCTACCGGGCAGCCGTCTGACTTTACGCGGGACGATGAGGGCGCCATGTGTTTCCGAGGTAGACTGTGTGTGCCAGAGTCGCACCCAGTCATGGAGGAGTTGTTACAGGAGGCTCATCGTTCGCGGTTTGCTATCCACCCAGGCGGGACTCGGATGTATCGTGATTTGAGGCGTTCTTATTGGTGGAACAACATGAAGAGGGACATTGCGAGTTTTGTTGCGAGATGTCTCGTCTGTCAGCAGGTTAAGGCAGAGCACCAGAGACCTGCTGGGTTACTTCAGAGGATTCCTATTCCCGAGTGGAAATGGGAACACATTACGATGGATTTTGTGGTGGGACTGCCCAGGACTAGGAGAGGTCACGATGTGATTTGGGTGATCGTTGATCGATTAACCAAATCAGCACATTTCTTAGCGATTCGGAGGACGGATTCTCTTGATAGGTTAGCGGAGTTATATTGTCGAGAGATCGTCAGATTGCACGGAGTACCCCCTGAGCATTATATCGGACAGAGATCCTCGATTTACCTCCCGTTTTTGGCAGAGCTTGTAGAGGGCCATGGGGACAGACCTTCGGTTTGGTACAGCATTTCACCCGCAGACAGATGGTCAGTCAGAGCGTACGATTCAGACATTGGAGGACCTGCTGAGATCATGTGTTCTGGATTTCGGAGGTAGCTGGGAGGATCATTTACACTTGGTGGAGTTCGCCTACAACAACAGCTATCATTCGGCGATTCAGATGGCGCCGTATGAGGCGTTGTATGGTAGGCCATGTCGGACACCCACTCTCTGGGAGGAGGTTGGGGAGGCCCAGCTGTTAGGACCGGAGAGAGCTCAGCAGGAGGCGGAGCTTGTACGCACTATCAGACGGAGGATGTCAGAGGCACAGGACCGCCAGAAGAGTTACGCTGATCAGAGACGGAGACCCCTGGAGTTCTCGGCAGGCGACCATGTTTTTCTGCGTGTTTCACCCACGAAGGGGGTGAAGAGATTTGAACTTAGAGGTAAGCTAGCTCCGCGGTACATTGGACCTTTCCAGATTCTGAAGAGGATCGGAGCTGTAGCTTACCGTCTGGCACTTCCTCCTTCCTTGGCCGGTGTGCATGATGTGTTCCACGTCTCTATGCTGAGGAGATACGTGGCTGACCCAGCACACATTCTATCAGAGGTTCCGGGTTCGCTGCAGCCAAATGCTACCTACGAGGAGGTTCCGGTACGGATCTTGGAGTACGGGGAGCGTCGATTGTGGAACACGACAATCCGACTGGTTAAGGTCGGATGACAGCATCACTCGGATGCAGAGGCGACTTGGGAGCTCGAGGACACTATCCGAGCTCGATATCCCCATTTATTCGACTGAGGTATGTGCTGTTGTTTCATTTCAGCATGCATACTTCATATATACTGCTGTTAGTATCTACTATTAGCAATGATAAATTTTGGGGACCAAAATTTTTGTTAGAGGGGGAGAATGTTAAAATACTGAAAGTTTAGGGGGGCTAAAAGGCCAAAACTTTCGAAGTTAAGGGCATGATTTGGATTTCGAAAAGTTGAAGGGTTTTTTCTGCAAAAAGCCACCCCTTATAAACTCGTTTTTTTCCCCATTCTACGTGACCTAGCCGCAGCAAAACTCTTCGATCTTTCCTCTCCTCTTCGCCTCCCGCCGCAGTCAAGAGAGAGAGACCGAATCATCTCTTCTTCTTCCTCGCAAACCTTCTCGATTCTTCTTCTCCTCCTCCCAACCATCAAGCCCACGCGACCTCGTGCGATTCTTCTCTTCCGAGCGATCTAGGTCATCTCGGCGAGCCGGCGAC
>JAGFNQ010004350.1:37488-108159 GCA_024364735.1 Boesenbergia rotunda
GATTTTGTGGTTTTGTTTTCATTTTCTCCATTTGGATCTCTACCATGATTCTGATAGTATGCTATGTTAGCTTGGATTGATCTTGGGTGTTTTACCTGGGTTCTTGATTAGGGTTGACATAGTGGTTTTAATTCTCTTCTTTTATTGCTGTAATCTTGAGTGATTTGGGTTAGCTAAGTTGGATTAGGGTTAACATTAATCTGGATGTGGGCTAACTTGAGTGTGTATTAGGGATTAGTTCTAATCATGCTTAGCCTGTAACTTAGCTAAATTATTAGTGGTATACTTAGCTGAGTAATATCTTTGATGTAGGGCATTGACGTGGTCTGCGCGTCACGGTTATTATTGTGGACGGGGTTCTCGTCGCCTGGACTTCTTCATATCGAGGCGGGTACCTCTTTTATGCATAGTTAGACATAGTTAGCAGTAGGGATATCTGATATCTGTATCTCTGTGCTCTTGCTTCAGTAGTTGTATTCGTTAGCTTTACTGCTTACTGTTTCTGTATGGATTGATGCTGCACAGTTTACCTTATACCTTACGCTAGGATTTAGGTATTGGTGCATACCGGTTATCTGGACTACTGCATATCATGTAGATGACAACAGGGATAGATAGTGGATGATGTATGGGATAGTGACATGTATCATTGTTGCACGTAGCATAGGGGATGACCTTTGACTCCCTGGAGGTTGAGATGGGCCGTCGTACTTGCTACTCGTGTAGGGGCATATGTAGGCGACCTTTGACTCCCCTAGTGGTTGAGATGGGCCGTCAGACCTGCCACATGACCTGTCGTGTAGCCCCGTTGGCGGACCGGCGCTGCAGCAGGTCCCCTACCTATCCAACGATAGCAGGGACGTTTAGAGCGTTACTTCACCCGATGGTGGGGTACGTTTATGGTCTCCGACCCTACCCATTCGGTCTCGCGTGTACCGCCTCATAGACCGTCTGTTCATGCAGGGAAGACCAGGTCAGAGCCCTACCCACTCGGTTCGCGTGCTTCCGCGACCTACACCGACTGGCGTCAGGGGTGACCCATGTTGCATCATGAGCATGCTCTGCATCTCTGCACTTGGTTGTGTTTGCTGCACATGATTGTTGCACTTGGTTGACATGCATACTACCGGGTTTGGATCGACGCAGGTAGGTATGTAGTTCCTTTACTGCTTATAGTTCAGTTCTGCATTTCTTTTTTACTGCAGTTATCTTCAGTATTGTGGTAGATAGATAGATGGTGACTTACTGCTATTATTTTCTTCCTGTGCATATCAGTCTGTATTCGCTGAGTTCTTAGGACTCACCCCGTTAGCTTCCTGTTTTTATTTCAGGATGATTGTCTGGAGTGCCCGGCAGCTTGTCCCAGTTTGCGTATTTCTTCGAGAAGATTCCGGGATGTCTCTTTTACTTTGTTGGTGGTACATGTTGGTACCCGTTTTCTGGTTCTTTTACTTTACTTTTCCGCTGCTATATTCGTGTTTGATTTGCCATTTTATACGGCGGTATAGTTGTACTTTTGTGAGCCATGGAGGCCTTATGCTTTGCGTTTGTCGTAAGTCGTACCGATACACAGCTTTATAGTCATTTCCGTTTTGCTCATTATACGGTCGCTTGTTCCAGCCCTATAGGCTGCGGTACAGGCCAACTGAGATAGTCGTGGTGGTCTGGTTGTTGAATTGTCCGCCGGGACGAGGGAGTAGCTGTCCGGTCGGTATCGGACGAGCGGCTCCTCGGGGCGTGACATTAAAACTTGACACTCATGCTTGAAGTGACACTTTTTGTTACACCCAAAATAAGTGATCTCTGATTTGGGTACGGTTGATATACTTGCCACTTTCTTTGGCTTCTTCTTGGTTCTCCTCTTAGTAAACATTTTTGAACCATGTTTACTATCTCCTCTTCATTGGTTGAATCTATCTAGTTCTCATATTCTAGCTTTGGTTTAAACTTGATCTTAGCCTCTTTGATTTTCCTTTGTTATGCATGCAAAGGTATACCTTTATCTGATTGACCAAGATTAGCCTGCTCATGTAATTCAAATTCATAAAATAATTCATCAAGTTTAATAATTGAATGATTCTTCAAAACCTTATAGGTATATACCATCCATGCCACAATGTGAAGTTTTACAATTATAATAAAATGAACGGTAAAATCAGAGAGGGAAGAAATAATTAATTTTACCTATTAATAAATCATAGACATAATTAAAATGGTTTTTCTGATTGTAAGGATACTATGGATCCAGTGTAGATGACCTGTTATCCTTGCCCCATAAAAGATGGTGAATGTAATTGTACGTTATAACTAAATAAACGCTCATGAATATGTTTAGTACGTATTCGGTTTGATAAGAACATTAAGTTCATTTAATTGATCTTATGTATATTTTAACGAATATAAACAAATTCTTATCAAGCAGAACATCACGTTTATTCATGAACATTTGGTTCATTTATAGTCCAGATCTTTTACAGGCGAGGCTCACTGAAAGTAAAACAGATTAAGTATTAGGGTAGAAGAATAAGTATCCTCTCTCTTGTCCTAGTCTCTTAATCAAAACCTAGATAAACACCTCGATCACCATTTACAATCACTGTTCATAATTACTGTTCATGATCATTGTTCACTATTCACAATCATGGTTCATAATTACTATTCATGATCACTATTCACAACCCGTTTCACTGAAAGTAAAACGAATTAAGTAATTACTGTTTATAATTATTATTCACAATTACTGTTCACAAGTAAAAACACTAAAAAACAATAAATACAACTTATACTTCAAGAACAACTCAACAACGTCCAACCTAACTTCTACAAGAAGCTTCATAAATAAATTCATATCACAAGTTTGGTATTAGAGCCTTAAGATCCTTTGGGCCATGAATGACTTCTAGTTCATCAAACTTAGAATTACAAAAGTTAGACTTTCTAGATCTAGCTACACAATTTCCAACTAGGAGAATTATTACTCCAGACTACACAAACATCACTCTTATATTAGATCTTGGATATTGTTGCACAATGATGATTCATGTCTAAACATTATTCCTGATCTACTTCTCAGTATAGGAACAACTCTAGAATCTCAACAACGACATACACTAAACTTATTAGAACAAATATCCAATACGACAATTCAACAAACTTAAATAGCAAGTAATCTTAGAAGAAACATTGACTTCTTAAAAGATGCTCAAGACTCCCTAAATAGAAAATTTAGTCAACTTAATCTACTTAGTATTCCTACTAAGAAAGTAATCTTAAGCATTTCAAAACTCATTGAAGAAAATAAACCCAAAAATTTAGAACTCTAATCCAAACATTTGAACTTTAGTCTAAAACTATTTTACTTCAAACTAAAGACCTAATTGCAACACATAAAACTAAGATAACAAAAGAACTTAGGACTCTACATACTACACTTGAAGAAATCAAATATAAATGAACCAATTAAACTTTGAAAATACCTACTACTAAGAAACTTTGGACTTTTCAAAACAACTTTCAAACTCTATAGAAACGGTTATTGTAACCTTGAAGTTACTAGGAAAAAAATAACAAAATAATACCATAATAACATTATTATCATCCTTATATCATAGAATTACATTACTAGAAAATAAATTACTATAGGTTGAAAAACAAGTTCAAAAGATAACTCAAGTCACAGAGTGGAAAGAAAGTATAGAAAACTTAACTAAGACTTAAGTAAGTTATCCACAAGAAAGAAAATTCTCAGAAAATGACCTAAAACTTATTTCTTCTACACTCCTTATTCAAAATAAGTTTAACCAGACCCTCAACATCAATTTAGACTTTTACAAGTCCATCCTGAATAATAAATGAAAGAAGAATAGAAATAAATTCAACTTCTTGGTTAGATACTATGATAACAGCAAGATGAATTAGTATTCTAATCATAGATTGGAAGAATTAGTGGACATACAAAGAGATTTGATTATATTCTCAAATGAATGACTTGATACACTAAATCCAAGAAGATTGTATAACCAAGGAAGATTTTTTTTCAATACTTCACTATTTCGACACCATAGGACACAATCTCTTAACCTTCCTGATCGAGGAGAAAAATGCTTAACTCTTATGACTCAAGAGCCAGTACGATTACTTCTCACTCGATAGCATAACTACATTCATTTAGGGTCAATCATATTTGGTCTTAGAGGCTTAACTAGGAAGAGTATAAGAGGAAAAGTGTTACTTGTCTTATAAGATTCTAGATTCTCAAATAGAGAAAAGGTAATCATTGAACTTATTGAAGTCGATATGAACAATAACATAGGGATAACATAATTTTGCCCCAACTTTACTATGACAATTCAAGACATTATTAAACATATTAAAATCATAATTAAGACAAAAGGTTACAGAAACTTTATGAAAGACAACATACAAATTAACATCATTTTCTTATGAAAAATAATGACTCAAATTAATAATAGCTTTAGAGTACAAATTAATGATATCATTGAAGTCCTTCAAGAGGAATTTACTTTCTCAAACCAACGGATTTTTCTTAAAAAAACCCAAGTAGGATTACAATGAACTATAACTTTAGATACACCATCTTAAACTTTACAACCGACAGAATCAATATGTATAAAGATATGAATGGAAACATCAATGTATGGTTTAGCACTTATAGTCCTTCTACTTCACAGAATGAAGACAATGACGATGAAGATAATCTAAACTTAATAAATATTGAAGAAAATACTTTAATAGAGGATAATTTTAACAACCTACAACAACTATGGTTAAAAAACATCTTTATGTTGTCAATCATCTTTTACTACATCATACAAGTAACATGAATTGTATTTTTCAACAAGAAACATAACATGATTTTTTTGATAATTGGGATGAATTCTTATACATACCCGCATAAATGACAACTTATCTAACACCGAAAGAATTAACCAAACTTGAAAAATTTGAGAAACAACAACAAAAACTTGATAATGACTAGGAATTATACTTTGATGAAGAACGAAATAAAATTTGTAGAAAACAACACTTAACGAATTAGACCTCATGAATCCAGCAGAGTTTACTACTACATCTGCCACGTCTAGACCACCAATAATCATTATTTAGAAAGTTATATGAGAACTATGAATTATAGGCATGGCCAACCACCAAGAACAGAAATAACTCCATATACAAACAATAATCCCTTACTCTGAACTATAGGGAAAAGGTCACATGAAATCGCTTATTTTAGAAAAATTTCAGTACTTCTAAATATAGCTGAGTGTTACAACCCCCAGATATATGATACCTATTTAGAATAGTGAATTGCCTCTGTTAGAAGAGATTGCTAAGTCAGACATGAACTTGATATAGAAACGGGTGAAGTCATGATGCATATATGATAAAATTACTTAGTTGATGTAGCCAGAGATGCATGAGAAGCCTATAAGATAACATTTCCAATAGAAATAGCTCATATAGCAGCTCAGGGAAATAACATCTTAAATTTTTATTATACCATCTACAAACTTTTAATAGCCAGAGATACTAACGACAACCACGGTGAATGATATTTGAGGTGAGGGAATATTTGGAGAAATATCCCCTTTCCGAGGTATTTGAAATCACCGGGCATAGGGTTATGCCCGGTGATCTCTCTCTCTCTCTCTTTAACAAAAAATTTTAAAAAAAAAGGAGATAACTAATATAGGAGCATGGGCGAGACTTGAGAGAGGACTTTTTAAATAAAATATAATTATTAAAATTATTATATTTAATAATTATTAAAATATTAAATAAATATTAAGTATAAGATATTTATGAAAATATTTGATTGGTGAAATATTTAATTATGTAATATGGGATATTTAAGAGTGGGATATTTGATAGGTGGGTTCCATAAATATTTGGTTTGTGTATATTTTCTTTAGTGAGAAATAGACTCTGTGAGTCTCTTGCTCCTGCCTACTCAATGAATTCTATATCGAATAGAAGAGTTGAATCCAGAGGAATAATGCAAGAAATTGGTCAACATAAAGCAACATTGAGTAAATTGACATCGAATATTGTTCAAATATCAACATATAAGATGAACATTGGTTCTTTAATATGATCCTTAGTCGCTAAACCAAACAACCCTCTATTTCAGGACTACTGAGTGAATTGAACTTGTTTTCTTAGTTCTATTCTGAATACACTATAGGAAAGCTGACCTCCTCTGTAGCCTACTCCTCTCACCCGATAACCAAGCTTGGGAGGAAGCTTCAATGTGCGCTTGCCACCTACGGTTTAAAGACCACACAACCAACACAATAAGAAGCATAGATCCTCTGTCCCCATACCAATTGGGTATCAGATATCCATCTGAATACCCATACACATTAAAGAATCAGATATCTTATATACTAATAATTTTTCTTCTTTCCATCCAACTATATCATTCAATAAAAGTACATTAGAATTAACATCATATTTAAAAAAAATATCTGACTATAATTTTAAAAATAGATTAAATATCTATATAATATATTTCTAATATCAACACAAATAGTTAGTCGATTTTCAGGGTAAATTTTTTAATATATATATATATATATATAGGGATGACAATGTGTCGGGGTCAGATTCTATATGCTCCGTCTCTATACCCATCGAGTATCGGATATTCGTCTGAATACTCATACCCATTAAAGAATCGGATATCTTGTATACTATAATAATTTTTCTTCTTTCCATTTAACAAAAGTACATTAAATTAATATCATATTTTAAAAAAATATATGTCTATAATTTTAAAAATAGATTAAACATCTATATAACCTATTCCTAACATCAAAACAAATAGTTAATAGGTTTTGGGGGAAAATTCTTATATATATATATATATATTTACATATATATATATATATATTTAATTAGGTATTCAAGTCAGATATCGATAGTACCCCTATACCCTCCTCCATTCAGATCAGATATCAGATCCTCTGTCGAATTCGGAGAAAATTGTCATCCCTAGGGTTAGGGAGTGAATCACATGTATTTTTAAAGTCATAGCTTTTCTAGAATTTATAAAAGCAAGTACACAGCGGAAAACTAAGTACAATATATGAAAAATCACATGGTTCCGTTTTTTACTTTGTTCGGAGCCTTCAGCGACTCCTACTCCAAGACCCAAGTCCGCTGGACCTATCTGATGGGTAATCCACTAATCTCTCTACCGCAAAACTTCCAGTAGAGCAGTTGAGTATAAAGAATAAGACCAGTGTAACACCTTACGCGCTCCTTAAGCATATATATGAAATAAGTATAGAATTCATTAACTTTGTTACAAACATGATATATATCCAAATGTGTTTGCGTGTTGGTGTCGGTCTTTTGGTAATGGTCGGATCTAGTCGAGTAGTAGTAGTCTCACTCCCCCCGAAGGACCCACATGTCTGATGGAAAATGGACAACATCTCTCCTGTATGATAGACAATCTGAAGTATTTATACATGGCCTGGATGCCCTGACGTAGTCAGGATTTTCAGCCAGGTGGGGCGATTTTTAAAATTTTAAAGCTTAATGTAGATCGCTTTTTATTATTCAAAAGCCTGACTTTTGAATTTAAGGAGCTTAAATGAACTTAAATTCAAAAATTTTAATGGTTCTAGTTGAAAGGAAAAGAGTGATGGTTAGTACATAGGTGTTACCACCTTGAGATCTGAGAGCCAGTGTGCTCGCCCTCCCCATGCACTTGTCACAATATCCGAGCTAGTAGCCCTCATGATTTACCTCCTCTAGTTGGCCCTGAGATGAATTGGCGGTGGCTCTGAGGGTGAGCGAATCATCTTTTGCCACCTAGTTGAAAGGAAAAGAGAAAAGAAAGAAAAGGAAAAGAGAACTTGCTTGATAAAAGAGAGGGAAAAATTATAGGTATACTATTATCGGAGAAGAGAAGGAGAAAATACAAATGAGGAAGAAAATATAGACAAAAATAAAAGAGAGGGATTGGTGAAGGGGTGACATACAGTACAACGGAGTTGTAACATGTGTATGGAGAAAAGGGAGGAAAAAATTAATTCATTTTAAATCGATCGAACCCGTTTAAATCTTAAACTTGATTCAACCATAATTTAATCATATCGGCTCCAAATCAATGCAGGTTTAAACCAAGTAATCCTTATCTTCGTACCTACTCGTTGAATTTAGTTCAAATCTGATTTAATTTTATTTTAGTGCCCTCAATTCGTGTCCTATGATTTAGTTCTTTAGTTTATTATTAAATATTTTATTTGTAAAATTCAATACATAATATTTTTAATATTTCAAGTCATGATATTTTCTAATAAAAGTGGCACCAATAGATAGCTTAGGTCGTGGACTTTCCAAGTATATGATCAATTTTAGTTTTTGGCAACGAACGGTGATTAATCAGTGAATCAAAATGATGGTAAGGATTTTCAAATATATAATAATAATTTTAAAAAATATAAGAGAGGGGGTCCTGGCTACGGCCCTACTTACACAACCCCTAACATACCTCATCCAATACGGCTGGAACATATGACATATAAAAGAAAATAAAATGCATCGCATCCAAGTGAAATTTGTGAACTATAGTGACTACATTGAAACAGAACAATATAGGCCCTCTATGCACACAAAACACATCAACCACAAACACGTAACGGATTTAAGTCCATATAATGGAAAAAAAATACACACATAGCTATAATAAGATGCGAAGCGAAAACGATGACTCGATGGGAGGGACGGATTACCGGGCAACCTCTGGCGACCCCAAGCAAGTCATCCTGAAAATGGAAAACATACTGACTGGGGTGAGTCCAAGTGAACTCAGTAGGTATAGAGATAAAATATGCATGATATCAAAAAACTATACAAGCAATATAGAAAGAAGGAGATACAGTCTCATAATGATATCGAAAATATGACTAAAATACTATATGAAATGTGCATACCAGAGTCAACTCATCCTGCGGGGATATAGATCAGAGATCTCTGGTAAAAACCCTCCACTGGTAAGCTCATACCACACGAGCCAGTGTAAGGTCATAAAACCATATACAAATACCTCCTGTATGTGCATGTGAAACATATGCAACAAACACAAACAAATGCGAAGGTGCTGTTGGGACCGGGTGCATGCCGACACGGACACGTATTGTAATTGTTACATAATTATATGCAGCGGAAACAAAAGCATGAATAATTTCCTAAATTATTCTATCACATATCCTAAGCATGCAATGTGTTCACATAATCGTAATATAAAATTTTTTGCAGAAAAGGAAATTACTCTACGAATTACCTTGCGTAACTTGGAAGAAGGGACGAGATCCAACCGTTAGCGTCCCTTGAAAGCTCCGCCTTTATTCGTATCCACTCCAAGTATCGTCGGGATGACTTCGCTAAGTCACGAGTTTGGTGTTCACGAGAACTACTAGATTCTCCGTGAACACGACGAAAACTGAGAGAGTAATCAAATCGAAAGACTCACCACCAAGGTTGGCCGAAGAGGAAGACCGTCGCAAGGAAGAACTTTGTCGCCTTGATGCTTCTCCTTGTGCTCACGGCAAGAAGAAAGAAGGAAGGCCTATGGCCGGCCAAGAGAGAGGGAGAGAAGAAGAGGAGAGAGCCCAAGTAATTCTTGGATGGATCCCCTTCCATGGCACCCCTTGGGTCCTTTATATAGGGAGAGGTTTCTTAATACCCAAGCAAACCTCTCCTTGATTATGGAATAATTTCTCAATCAATTCATAATCAAGGCTCTCATGATCAAGCTTCTTCTTCTTGATTATGGAATAATTTCTCAATCAATCCATAGTCAAGGCTTTCTTTCTTTTGGCATGATTATATAAAATTAATAAAACAAACCAACTATTGGTTCATTATATAAAAATTTATAAAACAAACCAACCATTGGTTCATTATAAAAATTTTATATATATAAAATTTATATAACCTTTTATAAAATAAACCAACATTTGGTCTATTTTATAAAACAAACCAAAATAGCCTTATCCTTTTTTGGTGGTGGCCGGCCATGACAAGAAGAGAGGAGGCCCCCTTCTTGGCCCCAATTGGATCAAATCCCTTAATGAATTAAACTTATTTAATTCACCCATTAAGTCTTTAAAAGACTTAGCCATTCTATGCTTCCGATGCGTCTGAAATAAATTCAGTTTTGACTATTGTTTGGACTTACCAAAAATAGTCTATGTCGATTGGAGAATCCAATTCTCAACTCGTTTTAAATCCTTCGAATTACTCGTTATGCGTGTGACCAAATAGGATTTCAATTTATGTTGGCCGTCCATAATTAACTAATTAATTATAGAACGATCATGAGTGGCACCTAGTAGTATATCATGATCCCCAATTAATTGAAAGATCAACGGTTGACCTCAGAAATGATTCTGAAACCCTTCAGCAGCTATAATGAATCGTGCCCCATTCCCTTCACCATCTTATACCCTCTTGGTTCAGGACATGGTCTATGTGTGTCAGTCCCCACTAGGCTGACTACGTCACACCTAGCCCAAGTAACATTTTCTCGTCCTATGGATTCTAATTACTCTCATGTATTTAAGAGATTCATACTCTGAACATGTCATGCTCTGGTTAGAGGCTTCGAGTAACAATCCGACGATAGGGCTCGGGTATACATCTCCTCGCAAGGAGTGGTGAATCCTTTGTAGGCTGTTCAAACATCTTCGGGCACTTCGACTTATACCCAATCATCCTGGGTCCACACCTCCTTGGAGATGCTTACTTAAGATGTCAAAGTATAAGTCTCCATGACCAAGATGACTTGAACACCACAAGTCAAAGGAACATCACACTTAAGCTGCAGTAAGAACTTCACTGACATATCTTTATGTAGACTACCATATGAAGTTTTACAGCCAGTCACTCCAATAAACTAGTTCCCTTAACTAACATTCATGTTTATCTCCGGACATCTCCATGTCACCAGCCAGTGAGAATCAGCTGATTAGAGAATAACTCATGCTAGTCTCAACAGAATTGATAGTGTCCGTATTGATCAATTCATCGACTAAGGACAATTTCAATACTTCACAATTGCACATGTAGAGATAATCACTAGTTGTGAATTCATCACAAATTCTCTCATGCTGTAAATTGTATTGCGGACATTTAGTAAATGAGCTTAAGATCTCAATCAAATAATCATGTATACTCAAATAGTGAATATTTATTTATTAAAAAAATAAATGATTACAATCATAAGGCGATTGCCTTAGGACACTTCTCTCATGTTACTAACAAACTCCCACTTGGCCTAATGCCAATCCCTACGGTACCCAATACCACAGGCTCTAACAAGACCCTCAAACTTACTTTGAGGCAAGGCCTTAGTTAAAGGATCCGCTAAATTCTTTTCAGTGAGAATTTTCTCAATTTGTATATCATTCCTACTTATAATCTCTCTGATCAGATGATAACGGCGAATCACATGTTTGGATCGCTGATGAGACCTTGGTTCCTTTGCTTGTGTAATAGCTCCATTGTTGTCGCAGTAAACCGGTATTGCTTCATCAATGGTTGGAACCACACCAAGTTCTGAGACAAACTTCTTGATCCAGACTGCTTCCTTTGCTGCTTCCGAAGCTGCAATATATTCCGCTTCCGTGGTAGAATCCGCTACGGTATCTTGCTTGGAACTTTTCCAGCTTACTGCGCCTCCATTCAAAATAAATAGGTATCCGGACTGAGATTTGGAGTCATCCTTATTTGTCTGGAATTTGGCATCTGTATACCCACATATTACCATATCACATTCTCCATATATTAGGAACACATCCTTAGTTCTTCTTAAGTACTTGAGAATTGTCTTGACAACCGCCCAATGATCCATTCCTGGATCAGACTGGTATCTGCTTGTGACGCTCAGAGCATATGATACATCGGGCCTAGTACATAACATAGCATACATGATAGATCCTATCGCGGATGCATAAGGAATCTTATTCATGCAAATCCTCTCGTCTTCTGTGCGCGGACACATAGACTTTGAAAGGTTGATCCCATGCATGATGGGAAGGTAACCTTTCTTGGATTCCGACATGCTAAACCTTTCTAGCACTCGGTCTAGATATGTAGACTGCGAAAGACCAAGCAACCGTTTTGATCTATGTAACACCCAATAATTTTCGTGAATTATTAGGAATTTTTCGGAATTTTCTGGTAATTTTTAGAAATAAAAATAAAAAGAAAAAGAAAAAAGTCCAGCGGGGGTTTGATCTCGCGACCACTCGGCAAGCGTAGTCCTTAAGCAGGCTCAACTAGTCAGAAGGTTGGGGGTATCAAGCACAAAAAAGGATGAAGTGAATTAATGTTATAGGTAAGAAAGTCCTTTTCATGAAGAGATGTTTCAACTTCCGCTTAAGTTGCGTTAAGACCCCATTAGGTTTTTGGGAGGCTGCGCGAACAGGAGGTTGGGGGGCTACGAAAACAGGGAGAAAACAAGAAGTTTTCTTCCTCCTTCTTCTTCCTCTTGAGTAGAGAACCTAGGGTTTCTTCCCTAGGGCCAAGGAGTGAGGATTGTTGCAAAGGAAGAGAAAAAGGAGTACTACACTAGGATCTATCGGATACTTAGTGAGTTTTCTTCAAGAAAAGGGTAAGTAGATCACTCACCTGCAATAGAAGTAGTTTCGTATGGAGTTTATCGTTGTAGAATCGTGATTTTGTGATCTAAGTGCATTCTTTAAGAATATTGTTCTATTGTGTGATTTAAGTTTATGAAGAATACATGTTTTTATCATAGAACTTGAATTGGAGTAGGTTTTGTGTATGTGATCTAAGCATGATAAGACCAAATTCTTGGAAAGTCCCAAAAATGAGTTTTCGGTTAAGGGCACGCAAGGTGCTCGATGAAAGTTCCAAGTAAGAAAAGTAAAGGTTTGTAGTGCCAAATTTATGGAAAAAGATGAGATAGCTTGATAAGTATAACACTTATGAGTAAGAAAGTATTTTACTTTTGTAAAGTGACATGTACCGGGCAAAGGAGAGGCCCACAGAAAGTTAGAAAGAAGCTCTAATAGGGTGCGGACGCGGTGGCTCGCTACCCCGAAGCCTATTAGGGATGCGCGCAATGGTACATTGATACCAGGTACAGTGTCAAGGCCTAGAAAGTTGATTATTATTTTGAAGTATATGAGTATATGTAAGTGTTTTCAGTTAAGTATATGTTTTGTTAAGTATGTTAACATTGTTATGTTACAAGCATGTTAAAGAGCAAGAGCAAAGAAGTTAGTGTTTTAAAGTATGGAAATGTATAAGTATCAAGTCTCAAAAGAAATCATGAGCATGTTAAGTTTGCAAGTGTTTTACTGCAAGTAAATGTTTTCGAGCATGATTGAGCATGATAAGTATATGAAAGTTCCCATGTGCAAGTATTTCCAAGTGCATGTATTTTGAAGCAAGCATTTTTGAAAAGAGAATGTTTATCATTGATCGCATGGATTTGTGAGTTAGGATTTACTTACTAAGCAAATCGCTTATTAGTTGCATTTCCTTCTATTGCAGATAAAGGTAAAGAAAAGGCATAAGCTAAGGAGGCGAATGGGACTTGCATTTATGTTCAGTGGCGGCGGAACCGTGGAAGAGATCTTTGGGTTAAGTCATATAGAAACTTGTGGTTGGTGTTTTGGATTAGTAGAACGTAATGATTTTGGTTAAACTTTGCATAGAGACAAAGTTAAGTACAAACTCTAGTATGGATTTCATATGTTTTGATAGTTTATTAAATTTCGCAAAGATCCTAATTGCAAGTAAATGGATTTGCTTTGGGTTGCTAAGATGTTTATAAAACTAGTATACAGTATAGATTTGGAGTTATTTATCTATATGTTTTGGAAGTATATGAATTATGGACCCTTGAAAGGAGTTCCCAGGTTTGAAACTGCAGTTTTCAGGCGTGCCAATCGACTATTTCAGATACAGTCGACTGCCCTATCGAACAGAACCCTTCTGTTCGATGCACCAGTCGACTGCCCTGAAGCCAGTAGACTGGTGCCGCGAACAGAACCTTCTGTTCGATGCACCAGTCGACTGGCCTTCTAGCAGTCGATTGGTGCCATTGAAAAGAAAGTATTGTAGGGCAGATGGTTAGTGCTTCAGTTTTACAACGAAGAGGTCTAGGGGTCAAATCCTTGCAAAGCAAATAAAATGAAAGTTGTTTTTTTGAAAAAAAAAGAAAAAAAATTCAGAGCAAGTTAAGGGAAGTCAAGTAGTTGTAACCTAAGGCTAAGGATAAGGTAAAGTTAAGGTTAAGTAAAAGTGGCGTCCGCCTTGAGAGAGAGAAGTCGGGTCGTCACAGAGTGGTATCAGAGCAAAGTTCCACCCTTCCGCCACATTGACATCAAGCATCAATCCTGCCGCCTGCCAAGTAAGAAGTTCATATGTTGTAGTTTTGTATGCTTTTCATTTTTGACTGCTAGTATCAGTAAGTGCTTGATGATAAGGAATTATGTTAGTATTATTATATGCTATTATGTGCATGATTAGTAAATACTATTATGAGTATGATGATAAGTAAGGCTATTATGAGTATGATGATAGTATGATGATGAGTATAATGATAGTATGGTGATATGACATATGCCATATGAGTATGAAGATATGAGTAGGATGATAGTGAAGTAATGAAATATCCTTATTGGAAAGAAATGTCATTACCCTCTTTATGATATAAAGTAAGAGAATGTCAAGAGGACGCCCTAGATGATATAAAGTAAGAGAATGTCAAGAGGACGTCCTAGAAAGGCCCAAAACGAGGAGCATGCTCCTAGAGGGCAAGAGGCAGAGTCAGTACCACCACCAAATCTCTTAGAGGTGGTGGCGCAGCTACAAAGACAGTTAGCAGAGTAGCAGCAAGTTATTGCCACCACGATGGCTAACCAGCAGACCGCTCCTATTACTCCGCCGGTGGCGAATGTAGTGGCACCAGTTGTGACTGAAGACCCATCGGTTACATCTGTAGTCCAGGCAAGGGGGCGCAAGGCAAGAAGCATACCTCATCCAGTGGCAGAAACTAAAGCCAGGGAACTTCTCAGGCACAAGCGAACCATGGGATTCTCAAGCATGGTTCAAAATGTTGGAAAGTATAGTAGAGCTACTGGACTGGCCTGAGGTAGACAAGATAAAGTGTGCATTTTTCTAACTTATGGGGGATGCTAGGATGTGGTGGGAGAGAGTCAAGGCCGAGAGAAATGTCAATTAGAGGACATGGGCCGACTTCGAAGCAGAGTTCTTGGAGGAGTACTTTCATATGAAGGTAACGAACAAACACTACGATGAATTCACGGAGTTTCATCAAGGAGAATTGTCTGTAGATGAAGCCGTGAAGAAGTTTAATCGACTAGCTCGCTTGTGCCCGGAGTTAGTTAGCACTGAAAAGGAAAGGGTCAGGTTAATGCTCAAGATGCTGAGGCCTGAGATAGGGTTAGATGTGGCCAGCGGTGTTAAGAGGCCACAAACCTCCGAAGAACTGATAAGTAGTGCTTTGATCACTGAGCACTACTTAAACAGTATAAAGGCCACCAGCAATGTTGAAAAATGAAGTTCTTAACAACCTTACCTTCGGGAGAGGTTGTGGCATCTACTCAGTGTCTAAGAGCTGTATTAATTTAGATTTCCAACCGAGAGCTCTATAGTGATTTAGTAGTCCTTGAGATGAAGGATTACGATCATTTTAGGGATGAATTTCTTGAGCAAGTACAGTGCCTCCATGGAATGTCGCAAAGAGAAGAGATAAAGAAAGAAGAAGTACGGGTAGTTTGCGGCTATCCGGAGGTGTTTCCTGAAGAGTTACCAGGACTGCCTCCCAGTCGGGAAATCGAGTTTGAAATTGAGTTGGCTCTAGGGACCAATCCAATTTCAAAGGCACCTTATCGCATGGCACCAGCAGAACTGAAAGAGCTGCAAGAACAGTTACAAGAGATGCTCGACAAGGGTTTCATCCACCCTAGTCATTCACCTTGGGGAGCACCTGTGTTGTTCGTCAAGAAGAAGGATGGATCCATGCGAATGTGCATAGATTATCGAGCCTTGAATAAGGTAACCATCAAGAGCAGATATCCCTTGCCAAGGATAGATGATTTATTTGATCAGTTGAATGGAGCCACGGTGTTCTCCAAAATAGATCTGCGATCAGGTTACCATCAACTCAAAGTGAAGGAGAGTGATGTGCCAAGGACTGCTTTCAGTACAAGATATGGACACTACGAGTTTGTAGTCATGCCCTTTGTAGTGACAAACGCCCCTGCGACGTTTATGGATCTAATGAATTGAGTGTTCAAGGATTTTCTTGACAAGTTCGCCATTGTCTTCATTGATGATATCTTAGTGTATTCAAAGACTCAGGAAGAACATGACGAACACCTGAAGATAGTGTTGCAGACCTTACATCAGAGGGAGTTGTATGCCAAATTCTCAAAGTGTGAGTTTTGGCTTGACCAGGTGGCCTTTCTAGGCCACATCATTTCCAAAGAAGGCATTATGGTAGACCCAGCCAAGATTGAAGCAGTTAGTAACTGGAGTCGACCAACGAATGCTAGTGAGATCAGAAGTTTTCTGGGTTTAGCAGGGTACTACCGAAGGTTTGTAGGAGACTTTTCAAAGATAGCTTCTCCACTTACAGCCCTTACCAGAAAGAATAAGAAGTATGAGTGGACTGAAGACTGTGAGCAGAGGAAATGAGTTGAAGAAGAGACTGACAAGCGCTCCTATTCTTACAGTACCCGAAGGTGATAAGAGCTTTGATATATACAGTGATGCATCAAAGCTAGGACTTGGAGCCGTACTTATGCAAGAAGGCAAAGTCATAACTTATGCTTCCAGGAAACTCAAGGATTATGAAAAGAATTACCCCACTCATGATCTAGAGTTAACAGCTGTAGTCTTCGCTCTAAAAATATGGAGACATTATCTGTATGGAGTGCAGTGCAAGATTTATACAGATCACCAGAGTCTGAAATATTTCTTCACTCAGAAAGACCTCAATATGAGACAGCGAAGGTGGCTTGAGTTAGTGAAGGATTATAACTGTGAGATCCTTTACCACCCTGGTAAGGCAAATAAAGTAGCAGATGCACTAAGTAGAAAGACGTGTGCCACTTTGATGTCCTTGTCATCATTATCACCACCATTACAGAAGAAAATAGTGAATTATGGAGTTGAGATCATTTATGGGCAGTTAGCTCTATTGACATTAGAGTCAACCTTACTTGAAGATATACAGAAAGAGCAAGCTGAGGATTCTGATATCCAAAGGATCAAGCAAGAGATACAAGAAGGAGAAAGTAAAGAGTTTAGAGTATCTGACAGTGGGATACTCTATTATGGTGATCGTTTATGTGTTCCCAATAGTAAAGAGTTGAGAAAGAAGATTCTTGAAGAAGCCCATAGAACTCCCTACTCAATGCACCCTGGTTCCACTAAGATGTACCAGGACCTGAAAAAAAGATTTTGGTGGTCCGGAATGAAAAGAGACATAGCTAAGTATGTCAGCACCTGCCTGACATGTTAGAGAGTTAAAGCAGAACACTAGAGACCAGGAGGTGTCCTACAACCCATTCAGATTCCAGAGTGAAAATGGGAAGACATAGCCATGGATTTCATAGTTGGTCTACCAAAGACAACTAATGGCTATGACGCTATTTGGGTAATAGTAGACAGATTGACCAAGTCTGCCCACTTCTTGGCAATCAAAGTGTCTTATTCGATTGAAAGATTAGCCCAGCTATACGTACAGGAAGTGATCCGACTACACGGAGTCCCGAAGACCATTATCTCTGATAGAGATGGTCGTTTCACTTCACACTTTTGGGAGTGCGTACAGACAGCGCTAGGCACCAAACTGAAGTTTAGCACAGCTTTCCATCCCCAGACTGATGGACAGACAGAGAGAGTGAATCAAATTCTAGAAGATATGCTCAGAGCTTGTGCATTAGATTTCAAAGGCAGTTGGTGCAAATATTTATGTTTAGCTGAGTTTGCCTACAACAACAGCTACCAAGCTACTATTGGTATGGCACCCTATGAAGCTCTTTATGATAGGAAGTGTAGATCTCCCCTCTGTTGGTATAAAGGTAGTGAGAAGAAAGAAATGGGGTGTTAAATCTGACATTTTTATCTTGCTCCGGAGAATTTTTCGGAAGTAGAGTTAGGGTTTTCGAGACCCAAATTGGAATTAGAGGGTTTAATCGTTTTTAAACTTAAGTTTTGAGGGCTTAAGTGTGATTAAACTTAAACTTAAGGGTTCAAATCTAAATAGGTAAAGAAAGAGGGCTTTTATGCAAATTTTTACCTCACTTATACCCCTTCCGTCAGCTGCGGCTCGCCCTAATTATCCCGCAGCTCACCCGACGCCAGCCGCTTGACTCCCCTCAGCCTCCACCCGGCTCCCATTCCTTCCTCCTCCTTCCGATCGAGCCAGACGCCGATCGATCCTGCCCTAGCTGCGTTTCCCGTCGACGTCGACCTTGCTTCTCTTCTCCTCCCCACGCATGCTTTGAGATCTCCTTCCCTTTCTTGACCTAGGGCAGGCGATCCGAGCGAAGAGGAGACACTGCGAGTTACGCCAACGACTGAGCGTTTCATCTCCGGGCAGGCGAGTGTCTAGATAAGGGGTTGCCTTCTCCACGCGACGGCTTGGCCTTGGTCATCAAGAGCAGATTTGGGAAGGGGATGGAACATAGTGCATCGGGGGAAAAAGATCCTAAACGGGGCACCCTTTCGTTGCTACCTATCTGGTCGGATTGGAGCAAGGAATTCATGCAACCTCTGTACTCAGGTGAGGATGTTAACTTTGAATTGGATGGCAGAAATCTATGCTTTGATGTGGTTTCGGGATGCTTTTGATTTGGTGTTGGTTTCTGCCGTGTGTAAATCTCTTAGCATGGAGGATTAAATTTTTGTCTTGAGATGTGGGTTTGCTCCAGTACAAAGGGGGAGCAAAATTGCTGTTGGAACTTGGATGTTAGGTGGGGGGAATTTTAAGTTGTTCTTTGATTTTTGTCTTGGTTTGAATTTTAGCTTAATACTTAGATTGTGTGATGAATTGCCATGTGGGAGAGTTTTTGATAAAGGGTGGTTTCGGATGTTTTTGTATTGGAATTTTGGTTTATGTTTTAAAGATTTTCATTTGCTCAAGTTTAGTTTGGCGTGAGTGAGTTTTGAGTTTGGTTTAGTTCTGTTTCAGGATGGTTGTAGGATCTGAGCTATTTCAATGGGATAATGGATTGAGCTTGATCTTGTTTGATTTCGAAGTTGAAGATGGGTGGAGATGATGATTTAGTTTGTGGTTTTTAAGATAGCAATCAGATGTTCTGTTCTTGTGATGCTTTGATCAGTAGAATTTTAATTGGTATTTGTTGTTCTGATCATGGATGAAATTGTGGGAATAAGTATTGACTTGTGTTCACATGACTTTGTAATGCTCTTGCCATGGGAAACCCTATAGGTTGGGTGTAGAATAGTAATTGAAAGAGTTGGTGTTATCGTGATATTGACAATGGATTCATGGGGATTAGATGAGGGAGTTAAGTTAAATGATTAAGATGATTAGGATAGCTACCTGAATGGGTTAATAGTTGATTAGTGGTTGGTTCTACATAAATAGCTATCTAATACGTCCTTTGATACAGGACACTGATCGCTGTTGGATTATTGGCGGGTGGTTCTTTCTTCGTGATACGGACATCACCTATTTGGAGGCGGGTACTTCTTGCTTGTCTTCTTTAGATCCACGTTATCTTTATGCATGACTATTGATTATTGATGCAGTAGGCTGATATTGACCTTTATCTGCTACCGTTTGGTTATCCTGCTTGATACTTATGCTTGACCTTGGATATGATCTGAATTTCTTTCTATACAGTCTCGTTTATTGTTATCTGATTCTGTATAGCATTGGTATGAGTATGAGTATGTGGATAGGGATTAGTATACCCTTGTTTGGTTGCATTGGTTGATTCCAGTCATATTTGCACGCGTGTCTAGATATGGATTGATTGGGTTATTGTGGCATGTCACCTGATATTTGCATTGGTTGATTCTGGTTATACTTGCACGTGTGTCTAGATATGGACTGATTGGGTTATTGTGGCATGCCGCCTGATATTTGCATGGGTTGATTCTGGTCATACTTGCACGTGTGTCTAGATATGGACTGATTGGGTTATTTTGCCATGTCACCTGATATCTGCATTGGTTGATTCTGTTATTACTTGCATGTGCACTTAGATGCATGATGGTTAGGTTATTATACCTATGATCGACCTGTGCATGTTATGCTGAGTTATGTATGATGACCTGGTAGGGGTTGCATGTGTTTGAGTCATGTACCATACTTGCACTGTTGCATGCCGGCGATCAGCGACTCCCTTGTGGTTGAGTCTATCGTCTTCCGGTACATGATATGCACACACGGCCACTCATGGGTTAGTGGATACCGTTGGGTGTGTGCATTTGCCCTGTATTGCTCCGCACGGTCACTATTTGGAGGGTGGTTCCGGTGCGTGGTAGCAACCAGGGATCCCTTCTCTTCCCATAGACCAGAGGAGATGAGAGCGACGCTCCCTCATATATACATGGGGTAGGGGTGGTCCCCCGCCAGCATCTTGTCCACCCGGTCACTCAGGAGCAGTGATAGCAGGGTGCGTACAGTGTCACAGCTCTACCCACTCGGCCGACACAGTATCGGCTGTCTCGGTGTCTTGATTGGCGTCAGGGGTGACCATGACATTGCATCATGTGCATACGATGCATTGTGCATTTTGATTGTGATTGCTGCATTTATTTGCTGCACTTGTTTGACATGCATGTACAGGATATACTTATGAGTGGTTTGATGACCCTGCACATGCTCGTGTCGGTACGAGTCCTTTATGATATGGATAGACTGATTTCTGGTATGTACAGTCAGTTGTTACTTTCAGTTATGCATATTCTGCTATTCCTGTTGAGACTGTATCCTGTTGTTTCCTTATAGCTTATTCAGCTATTTTGTTCAGCCATGCATATCTATCTATATACCCGCGAGTCCACTTGGACTCACCACCCGTCGTAATATTTTTGTTTCAGGTTGATAGCTCGCCGGAGGAGCCCAGTTGCCGATCCCGGGTCCCCACGACTCCATTTGGATGGGAGCTTCCGCTGGTTTTGGTTTTCTTTTGATAGCATAGTTTATGTTTTGTATTCGTTATGTTGCCGAGGGCTTGTAGTGGATTTATTCGTACGGTATTGTATTTTTGAGTCCTTTGTTGGATTTTGTGATGTGGTTTTGCTGCGCGCCTGCCCTTGGGGCAGCTCAGGTGAGTTTTATGTTATTTCATATTGCATTGTTATCATTTTCCATATATTATATATCTGTTTTGTGGCCTGAGGCCAATTTATATCTGCGTGGGTTTGTGTGTATGTGTAAATTGTCCGCCGGACAGGGGAGATGCTGTCCGATTTTATATTGGATCAGCGGCTCCATTGGTCTCGGGGCGTGACATGGGGTCTCAGACTGACCTTATAGATGATACCACAGAAGCTATAAAGAGCATCCGCCAAAGAATATAAGCTGCTCAGAGTAGGCAGAAGAGTTATGCCGATGTACGCCGTAGACCGTTAGAGTTTGAAGTTGGGGACACAGTTTTCCTCAAGGTAGCCCCTATGAAGGGTGTAATAAGATTCGGCAAGAAAGGCAAGCTAAGTCCTCGATACATAGGACCCTACCTAGTGACGAAAAGAGTTGGCAAAGTAGCTTATGAGTTGGAGCTACCACCAGAGATGTCAGCAATACACAATGTGTTTCATGTCTCAATGCTAAAGAAGCATATACCAGATGCCAACCAAGTGATTGAGCCACAGATGGTACAAGTTCAAAAAGATCTCAGTTATGAAAGTCGACCTATTTAGATAATAGATCGAGCAGATAAGAAGCCGAGGAACAAAGTGGTACCACTAGTAAAAGTCTTATGGCTGAATCAGAAGTATGAAGAGGCAACCTAGGAATCAGAAGATAGCATGAGGCAGAAGGTATCCAGAGCTGTTCTAAGTTCGAGGATGGACTTTTTATAAGGTAGGGAGGATTGTAACACCCAATAATTTTCGTGAATTATTAAGAATTTTTCGGAATTTTCTGGCAATTTTGCGAAATAAAAAAAAAAGAAAAAGAAAAGGGTCCGGCAGGGGTTTGATCTCGCGACCACGCGGCAAGCGCAGTCCTTAAGCAGGCTCAGCTAGCCAAAAGGTTGAGGGTATCAAGCACAAAAAAGGATGAAGTGAATTAATGTTATAGGTAAGTAAGTCCTTTTCATGAAGAGATGTTTCAACTTCCGCTTAAGTTGCGTTAAGACCCCATTAGGTTTTTGGGAGGCTGCGCGAACAGGAGGTTGGGGGCTACGAAAACAGGGAGAAAACAAGAAGTTTTCTTCCTCCTTCTTCTTCCTCTTGAGTAGAGAACCTAGGGTTTCTTCCCTAGGGCCAAGGAGTGAGGATTGTTGCAAAGGAAGAGAAAAAGGAGTACTACGCTAGGATCTATCGGATACTTAGTGAGTTTTCTTCAAGAAAAGGGTAAGTAGATCACTCACCTGCAATAGAAGTAGTTTCGTATCGAGTTTCTCATTGTAGAATCGTGATTTTGTGATCTAAGTGCATGCTTTAAAAATATTGTTCTATTGTGTGATTTAAGTTTCTGAAGAATACATGTTTTTATCATAGAACTTGAATTGGAGTAGGTTTTGTGTATGTGATCTAAGAATGATAAGACCAAATTCTTGGAAAGTCCCAAAAATGAATTTTGGGTTAAGGGCACGCAAGGTGCTCGATGAAAGTTTCAAGTAAGAAAAGTAAACGTTTGTAGTGCCAAATTTATGGAAAAAGATGAGATAGCTTGATAAGTATAATACTTATGAGTAAGAAAGTATTTTACTTTTGTAAAATGACATGTACCGGGCAAAGGAGAAGCCCACAGAAAGTTAGAAAGAAGCTCTAATAGGGTGCGGGAGCGGTGGCTCGCTACCCCGAAACCTATTAGGGATGCGCGCAATGGTACATTGATACCAGGTACAGTGTCAAGGCCTCGAAAGTTGATTATTATTTTGAAGTATATGAGTATATGTAAGTGTTTTCAGTTAAGTACATGTTTTGTTAAGTATGTTAACATTGTTATGTTACAAGCATGTTAAAGAGCAAGAGCAAAGAAGTTAGTGTTTTAAAGTATGGAAATGTATAAGTATCAAGTCTTAAAAGAAATCATGAGCATGTTAAGTTTGCAAGTGTTTTACTGCAAGTTAATGTTTTCAAGCATGATTGAGCATGATAAGTATATGAAAGTTTCCATGTGCAAGTATTTCCAAGTGCATGTACTTTGAAGCAAGCATTTTTGAAAAGAGCATGTTTATCATTGATCGCATGGATTTGTGAGTTAGGATTTACTTACTAAGCAAATCGCTTATTAGTTGCATTTCCTTCTATTGCAGATAAAGGTAAAGAAAAGGCATAAGCTAAGGAGGCGAACGGGACTTGCATTTATGTTCAGTGACGGCGGAACCGTGGAAGAGATCTTTGGGTTAAGTCATATAGAAACTTGTGGTTGGTGTTTTGGATTAGTAGAACGTAATGATTTTGGTTAAACTTTGCATAGAGACAAAGTTAAGTACAAACTCTAGTATGAGTTTCATATGTTTTGATAGTTTATTAAATTCCGCAAAGATCCTAATTGCAAGTAAATGGATTTGCTTTGGGTTGCTAAGATGTTTATAAAACTAGTATAAAGTATAGATTTGGAGTTATTTATCTATATGTTTTGGAAGTGTATGAATTATGGACCCTTGAAAGGAGTTCCCAGGTCTGAAACTGGAGTTTTCAGGCGTGTCAGTTGACTGTTTCAGATACAGTCGACTGCCCTATCGAACAGAACTCTTCTGTTCGATGCACCAGTCGACTGCCCTGAAGCCAGTCGACTGGTGCCGCGAACAGAACCTTCTGTTCGATGCACCAGTCGACTGGCCTTCTAACAGTCGACTGGTGCCATTGAAAAGAAAGTGTTATAGGGCAGATGGTTAGTGCTTCAGTTTTACAACTAAGAGATCTAGGGGTCAAATCCTTACAAAGCAAATAAAATGAAAGTTGTTTTTTTTAAAAAAAAGAAAAAAAATTCAGAGCAAGTTAAGGGAAGTCAAGTAGTTGTAATCTAAGGCTAAGGATAAGGTAAAGTTAAGGTTAAGTAAAAGTGGCGTCCGCCTTGAGAGAGAGAAGTCGGGTCGTCACAATCTATCTCTATAGATTCTAATCCCAAGGATATAGGTTGCTTCTCCTAGGTCTTTCATGGAGAAAGTTTTGGACAACTAAATTTTAACTGACTGTAAGAATGATATATCGTTTCCTATAAGTAAAATGTCATCGACATATAACACTAGGAATACGACTGCACTCCCACTAACCTTCTTGTATACACAAGGTTCGTCAGGATTTTGTGAGAAATCAAACTCTTTGATTGTCTCATCAAAACGGATGTTCCAACTCCTGGATGCTTGCTTTAGTCCATATATGGATCGTCGAAGCTTGCATACTTTGGTTTTAATAACCGATGTGAAACCTTCAGGTTGTATCATGTATACATTCTCAAGCAGGTTTCCATCAAAGAAAGCTGTTTTCACATCCATTTGCCATATCTCGTGAGCTGCTATGGCCAGGAGCATCCTAATGGATTTAAGCATAGCAACTGGCGAATAGGTTTCATCATAATCAATTTCTTGTTTATGACGATATCCTTTTGCCACTAATCTAGCCTTAAAGGTAACAACATTACCTTTCATGTCGGTTTTCTTCTTGAAATCCGACTTGCACCCTATGGGCTTAATTCCTTCAGGTGGGTTAACCAAGTCCCATACTTGATTTTTGTACATAAAATCCATTTCCGACTTCATGGCTTCAAGCCATTTATCCCTTTCTGAATTTTGCAGAATATCTTCATAACTGATAGGTTCGTCATCATTAATGAGTGACACGTTGTTCGATTCACTTATGAGAAATCCGTATCTCTCTGGAATATTGCGTGTCCTGTCAGACCTACGAAGAAGTGGTGTTGTTTTAGGTTCAACTGATAGCTCATCATTATGAGTTATTGGTTGTGGGTCTAGACTAGGTGTCTCTGTAATGTCTATTGGAGTTTCTTGAACTTCTTCAAGTTCAATGCTACTCCCACTATTTTCTTGTAAAAGAAATTCTTTTTCCAGAAATACAACATGCCTTGAAACAAACACCTTTTGTTCCAAGGGATGATAGAATTGGTAACCGAGTGTGCTTAGTCGCTCAATGTACCCCAACATCTTCAACACAAACTGTGAGACAGAAGTGCCTTCCTGCATCTTAGAGGTGAAGAGGAGTCTGGAGACCTCGAACCTTTCGGATCTAGCCTGCTCGTCAAACAGCTAATGAAGATGGAAGATGATGGTATGAGCTTCCATATGCTCATGCTGCTTTTGCAGCTCAGGTACCATAGCGGCCAGCATGATGCAACTCGCAAGTTCAGAATCAGCCACATGTTTCTGATAGGCCACTAACTGGTCTGGAGTTGCATTTTCTGGAGGATGGTTTAGAAGTTGTTCTTCAAGGACATAAGCAAGCTTTACTGCCTTGAGGACTATCCTCAGGTTTCGAAGCCAGTCCATGAAGTTTGGCCCAGTCAGCTTATTGGTGTCCAAAATGGAACGCAAATTCAGAGAAGACATGATCAAGTGATTATCCTAGAAATACAAATTGAGCTTATGTGAGAAGAATGATAAAGAATGCATCAATATACATTAATTAAATCCTATTTATTTTTCGAATTGAATAACCCTTTTTATCAATTCGGGAGATCGTAGGAACATCTCCAAATAGGTTGATATCCAACCATAGATAAGAACAACCATGGCTAGAGTCCATCAAGTTATTCTTAGCTATGAAGGTAGGTAATTATACCGATTACATATTATACATATGTAACTATCATATTATGCTATCAACTAATTGAATGTTTGCATAAATCATTGGGTTGTTAACTCATTAACAAGTATGCAACAATATACATAGCACCCAACTGCACCTCTCTTTACATCGACCTTGGTTGTGGCACAACAAATCGATGCTCCAAGCTTAAGGCTGACTCATTAATCAAGAAATAGTTTTAATATGGTTGGAGCTCATTCAACCGTTTAGTCAGGCTTGGATGTGTCCAACAACCAAAACTAAGGATTGACCTCTGACTCCAACTATATTAATCATAAACTAATTCCATGGTTTGAACATGTTGAGGTTCAAGCCGGGCATGGATGTGTCCATCAACCCAAACGAGAAACAAAACTCCGGTTCTAACCATATTAATGGAAGGTGTTGGCCTTAATATTTTGTAAGGGGTTTTGGGTCTCATCCTTTTCCTTTTAAGCACATTCATGACATATAATTATGTCATGTTCTATCAATTTCCTTAATAAAGTATGTATGTGACTTAATTTATCAAGTCTCATTAATTGAATTAGGAACCGGATTTCCTAATTCTAATTTCACACTTTATTCAATGAATTGTTTTGGGAAATAATTTCCTAAATTGTCATAATCAATTTCGGAAATAATATGTTTAAGACTTTGATTTCTCTAAATCAAATCTTATTAAATTAAGAGACAGATTCTCTTAATTCAACCACATATTATTTTCATGAAAATCTTATTTAAGGAAATAAACTCTATAGGAAATAATTTTTCCTAATTAATTTTGGACACAACAATATGTAAGAGCATCACCTCATAAATCAAATAAGGAAATTATCGTTTGAGAATCACCTCAAAATTTTCAAGATTTGATCACATATTTTATTTATGGATAATTAATTACAATAAATTATTTACTTTGGGTGGCTCCCCGAGGTACTCCCCAAAGAAAAGAAATTTGTTGTAAATCTAATTTGGCCTGCTCCCCGAGGCATAACCAAATTAAACTTGACAATTAAAGAACTTGTTAATAATATAATTTGGATGGCTCCCCGAGGCCTACCCAAATCAATTTTAACAATTCATATTCAAAATAGGAAATTAAATTATAACAACTAACTTTAATTTGGGTGGCTCCCCGAGGCACTCCCCAAAATAAAGAATTTTGTTAATAATTTAAAAACCAATTTGAATTTAATTGTCAATTAATGTTTTCATAAAATATCTAGACTTTCATGAAAAGAAAGTGCCCAAAATTACGAGCTTTCCATAAATGGAAAGTTTCCAAAATTAAAAAGTTTTCAGAATTATTGTAAGTTTCTGGTACAAAGAAAACTTACGTATTTCCATAATTGAAAATTTTCCAAAATTAGTAAATTTCCAAAATTGGAAAGTTCAAAAATTTCAAAAACAGAGATATTTCAAAAGTTTGCGAAATTTCATGAGGATTTCTAAACTTTGAAATTCCTAAATCTAAAATTTACCATAATTGGAAAGTTTCCATAATTAAAAAAATTTCCAAAATTGAGATCATGACAAAGTTTTCCGCAAAACAATTATATGATTATGTCGAACACTAATCGGCTCTGATACCACTGTTGGGACCGGGTGCATGCCGACGCGGACACGTATTGTAATTGTTACATAATTACATGCAGCGGAAACAAAAGCATGAATAATTTTCTAAATTATTCTAACACATATCCTAAGCATGCAATGTGTTCACATAATTGTAATATAAAATTTTTTGCAGAAAAGGAAATTACTCTATGAATTACCTTGCGTTGTAATGACCCGACCCCTTGGCCCCTTGGGCGGCCCAATTGGCGACCCACTTGGCGGCCCTCGGCCCCTTGGGCGGCCAAATCTCATTTGGCGGCCCCTTTGGCGACCTCTTGGGCGGTCGTTACTCACAAGTACTTCCCACCCCTGGCCAGTGGATTTTTGCCTTCCTCAGGATTCGAACTCTAGACCTCCAGGCTAAGTACTAAAGTTTATGAATCCTGATACCAATTGAGCTACAGCTCAATTGGTATCAGGATTCATAAACTTTAGTACTTAGCCTGTAGGTCTAGAGTTCGAATCCTGAGGAAGGCAAAAATCCACTGGCCAGGGGTGGGAAGTACTTGTGAGTAACGACCGCCCAAGAGGTCGGCAAAGGGGCCGCCAAATGAGATTTGGCCGCCCAAGGGGCCGAGGGCCGCCAAGTGGGCCGTCAGTTGGGCCGCCCAAGGGGCCAAGGGGCTGGGTCGTTACATGCGTAACTTGGAAGAAGGGACGAGATCCAACCGTTAGCGCCCCTTGAAAGCTCCGCCTCTATTCGTATCCACGCCAAGTATCGTCGGGATGACTTCGCTAAGTCACGAGTTTCATGTTCACGAGAACTACTAGATTCTCCGTGAACACGACGAAAACCGAGAGAGTAATCAAATCGAAAGACTCACCACCAAGGTTGGCCGAAGAGGATGATCGTCGCAAGGAAGAACTTAGTCGCCTTGATGCTTCTCCTTGTGCTCACGGCAAGAAGAAAGAAGGAAGGCCTATGGCCGGCCAAGAGAGAGGGAGAGAAGATGTAACGCCCCAAAATTCTCATTTTTAGTTCTTAAAGTCCTTAGAATTATTTAAAAATGGTTTAAAAATATTCTAGATATTTTTAGAAATTTTTAGAATATTTTTATGAAATTTTCCGAGTCCGTTTAGTATTTTTAAAAAAGAAAAAACGTTTAAGAGGAGCAGGGGGTTCGAACCCGCGACCAGCATGAGACCAGGCGCGCGCGTGACCAGCTGGGCTGGTTGGTTTTGTTGAAATAAACTGGGCGAAACAATAGATAAGGTATAGTTAGGTAAATTCGCCCCATAAGTATAAATAGATAATTAAAGAGAGAAATTTTATTTTCTCTCAACCTAAACCCTTTCTCTCCCTCGCCCAACACCTTGCGCCGACTCCTTTCCCCTCTCCTCTCTTGGGCGACACCACACCAAGGCCTAGAGGGCCGGCCAAGGCTCTCCTCCGAGAGATATTCCTATATTCGGGATCCCCGCGACGAGAGGAACGCGTAGGCGCGAAGAATTCTCCGAGATCTCAATTTTCTTCCGAGCCCTAGACGTCAATCTTGGTTGTAAGTCCAGGATATCAATGTAAGTACTGCTCACCTGCAGTAAGAGGCGGTTTTTCCGCGAGAATTTCCTTTAAAAGTTTTAAAAGAGATAGTTTCTTTAGTTTATGATTTTTGGCATGTGATATTAGTTCATTATATGTTTATATAAGTTGATTAAGCACCCTATATGAGATTAGGGCTAAGAAAAGTTATGAGAAAAGAAAAGAGAAGATAAAGATAAGAAAAGAAAAGGCCAAGGCCTTAAGAAATCCCCAAAAGTCAAAACTTAGGGATTTTAGCACGCAAGGTGCTCGAGAAAATGCCAAGGCATTTACAGATAAGAAAAAAAAGAAAGAAAAACTATTTTATTTTCTAAGGCCAGTACCCGGCGTCCAAGGACGTCGTTAAAGAAATCCAGGTGTCCAATTCCAAGGTCTTGGCCCTGGTAGACCAAGGTCTGCTCTATTAGGATTGGTGGCTCGCTACCCCAACCTTTTAGGGAACGCGCATGAGATGGTACTTACGTCTTCAGTGGATCCAAGTGATTATTATTTTCAAGTATATGCTTTAGCAAAGTTTCTAAAGTTTAAAGAGTTTTCAAAAAGTTAAAAAATAGCTAAAGTTTCAAGTTGAGCCAAGAAAAGTAAATTGAGATTTATTAATGCTTGAGTATGCATGTTTTGAGTTATACATGTTCTTAGTTTTCTTTCAAGCATATAAGTATCTCATGTGATTTCATATTGTTCAAGAAGCATGTTTGCACATTTCGAGATTTTGTGAGCTAGATAGTACTTACTAAGCTTTTTGCTTACTAGTTGCATTTCCTCTTACTGCAGATAAAGGTAAAGGCAAGCAATTCTGAAGGAAGGCGACGAGGCGGTGCTGAGTAAAGTGTGTGTGGTGGCTGATTTTGGAGAGATCCTTGAGACGAGACAATTTAGTTATTTGAATTACAATGTTTTAGTTTATTCAAATTTCAAGTTCTTGCTTTATGGAGTTTAGTGAACATTTAAGCTTTGGATAGTCTCACATGCTCAATTTCTTAGAGTAAAGATTCCATGTCATTTCATTTAGTATACATATCCTTATGATTGCATTGGATGAGTAGAAGTGTGAGTAGTTTGAAATGTTGATACTTTGTTAGAGAAATAGATGCATGTGCCAAGATAGTGCTAGTTTCCCTTTTTGAATTAAGTTTTATTGCCCAATTATGCTTAGAAAAGTTGCTTTCTCATTTCATAATGCCTTAGTGATGTTTTAGAATTTTGTGTGATGAGTTTCAATGGTTAGAAGTTAAGTTTGGTACAATCTTTAGCCTAAAGTTTATATAGATTTTCATAACTTGCTAAATCCCGCAAAAGTCCTAATTTCAAGTTTATGGATTCGTTTTGATTGGCTAAGTTGTTTAGAAAACTAGTATGGAGCATAGAAATGATGTCATGATTTTGTATGGCTCGAAGGTATAGGTTTGGTGGAGTTTTGAAACAAGTTTCGAAACCTGAATTTCAGATTTCAGGCTTATCAGTCGACTGATACCCGCAAGCTGAGTTGGGCGAGGCAAGTTTCAATAGGTATTTTCTTACGAGCTTTTGAGAAAGAAAGTGTGACATGGTATCATGCATGACTATTTAAGTTAGAATATCATTCTTAGATGAATTTAAAAGAAAAAAAAGATTTCCGCATTTTTAGTCATGCATTAGAGTCGAGAAATAGAGACAAGTAACGATCCGTCTGAGGCAGAGAAGGCGGGTCGCTACAGAAGAATAGGAGAGAGCCCAAGCAATTCTTGGATTCCATGGCACCCCTTGGGTCCTTTATATAGGGAGAGGTTTCTTAATACCCAAGCAAACCTCTCCTTGATTATGGAATAATTTCTCAATCAATCCATAATTAAGGCTCTCATGATCAAGCTTATTTTTCTTGATTATGGAATAATTTCTCAATCAATCCATAATCAAGGCTCTCTTTCTTTTGGCATGATTATATAAAATTTATAAAACAAACCAACCATTGGTTCATTATATAAAAATTTATAAAACAAACCAACCATTGATTCATTATAAAAATTTTATATATATAAAATTTATTAACCTTTTATAAAATAAACCAACCTTTGGTCTATTTTATAAAACAAACCAAAATAGCCTTATCCTTTTATGGTGGTGGCCCGCCATGACAAGAAGAGAGGAGGCCCCCTTCTTGGCCGGCCCATCTAACCCCAATTGGATCAAATCCCTTAATGAATTAAACTTATTTAATTCACCCATTAAGTCTTTAAAAGACATAGCCATTCTATGCTTCTGATGCGTTTGAAATAAATTCAGTTTTGACTATTGTTTGGACTTACCAAAAATAGTCTATCTCGATTGGAGAATCCAATTCTCAACTCGTTTTAAATCCTTCGAATTACTCATTATGCGTGTGACCAAATAGGCTTTCAATTTATGTTGGTCGTCCATAATTAACTAATTAATTATATAACGATCATGAGTGACACCTAGTAGTACATCATGATCCCCAATTAATTGAAAGATCAACGGTTGACCTCAGAAATGATTCTGAAACCCTTCAGCAGCTATAATGAATCGTGCCTCATTCCCTTCACCATCTTATACCCTCTTGGTTCAGGATATGGTCTATGTGTGTCAGTCCCCACTAGGCTGACTACGTCACACCTAGCCCAAGTAACGTTTCCTCGTCCTATGGATTCTAATTACTCTCATGTATTTAAGAGATTCATACTCTGAACATGTCATGCTTTGGCCAGAGGCTTCGAGTAACAATCTGACGATAGGCGTCGGGTATGCATCTCCTCACAAGGAGTGGTGAATCCTTTGTAGGCTGTTCAAACATCTTCGGACACTTCGGCTTATACCCAATCATCCTGGGTCAACACCTCCTTGGAGATGCTTGCTTAAGATGTCAAAGTATAAGTCTCCATGACCAAGATGACTTGAACACCGCAAGTCAAAGGAACATCACACTTAAGCTGCAGTAAGAGCTTCACTGACATATCTTTATGTAGACTACCATATGAAGTTTTACAGTCAGTTACTCCAATGAACTAGTTCCCTTAACTAGCATTCATATTTATCTCCGGACATCTCCATGTCACCAGCGAGTGAGAATCAGCTGATTAGAGAATAACCCATGCTAGTCTCAACAGAATTGATAGTGTCCGTATTTATCAATTCATCGACTAGGGACAATTTCAATACTTCACAATTGCACATGTAGAGATAATCACTAGTTGTGAATTCATCACAAATTCTCTCATGCTGTGAATTGTATTACGGACATTCAGTAAATGAGCTTAAGATCTTAATCAAATAATCATGTATACTCAAATAGTGAATATTCATTTATTAAAAAAATAAATGATTACAATCATAAGGCGATTGCCTTAGGACACTTCTCTCATGTCACTAACAGGTGCATCATATGCGTATGGTGCAATGTCATGTGTCACCTCCTAAAGCTAGTCAAGCCACCGTCGCATGTCGTATGCAAATGACCGAGTGGGTAGGGCTGTAACAATTGTACATACTCAATCACCGCTGCTATGGAGTGGCCGAGTGGACATAATATTAGCGGAAAACCACCCTCCTACCCTAAGTCATATGGGGAAGCACCACTCGCATTCCCTCGTATCACCGGAATGATGAGGGATCCACCGAATACACAACGCTCTGATCTACCACGACCCCTGAGCGGTTGAGTGTGTCTTGATAGTGGCAAACTGCTCACACTCCGATAACCACTAATCCCTGAGTAGTCGTGTGGGAAGGTCTTGTATGACTAACGACTCGTCTCAACCAAAAGGGAGCCAAGGGTTGGCAGCTAATGCAACCGTGTAAGGATGGTGCATGACGCTAATCAATATAACACTCACCAATCAACTATCCATATCGTAATATGACATGCACAGGTCTGGATCATGTATCATAACAAAACTACTATACAACTAGGTATACAGGTAAAAGTACAACTAGTGGTCAATCCAATATCATATATAATGTGATACACAATCAATCCTAAGCACATGTTTACACGTGTGTACTCTACGAAGTAAGAATATCAAATTGAGACTTTATACATATAAATATGCAATATAACAAAAACATTAAATACCGATGGAATTTCCGACAGAAGATCAATTTCATCAAAAATTTCTAAAATTCCCTATGGAATAGAGGTTTCCGTTGAAAATTTCTAATGGAATGGATATTTCCGTCGGAAATTTTGGACGGAATGGATATTTTCGTCTGAAATTTTTGATGGAAAAGTCAATGCCATCGAAAATTCTCAATTTGGCCAAGTGGCTATGGAGATATTTCTGACGGAATTATCATTTGGTCGAAAATGGATATTTCCGTCAGAAATTTTTGACAAAAATATCCATTCCGTTAGAAATTCTCTATTTTGCCACGTGGATATGGAGATACTTCCAACAGAATTAGGTTTTTGTCCGAAATTTCCAACGAAAACCTAATTTCGTCGAAAAATTGAATTAAAATTAGGGCACTGCCCCTATTCTTTCTCCTTGTGCACGCATCTCGCCGACACAGCTCCTCCACGCTCTGGCTGCCTCCTCCCTCCTACTGCTCTCGTTTTGCTCCGGTAAGGCTTTTTTTTGTTTTTCCTTATCCAATCTCCGGTCGGGCTGCAATCGACCGGCTAGATTCAACCGCGCCGCGGGAGAGCAGCTAGCTGCCTGGCCTCGGGCGGCCTTCGCCAACCAAATCAGGCCGCAGCTGGCCAGATCTAGCCACCGTCTAGGCGCTTGGCTGTGGGCGGGCTGCGGCCGGCCAGATCTGGCCTCAGCCAAGCGGAGCCGGTCTAATCTAGGTGGCTTGGGGCCTCGGGCCGCTGCCATCAGCTGTCAGACTGCCAGTGGCAGCCGACTCTTGCGGGTCGCCACCAGCAACTGTTGGGCTTTGCAGGTCGTCGTCGATAGCTGCTGGGCCTTGCAGGACGCCATTGGCAACTGTCGTCCCTTGTGGGCTGCCGTCGGGTGCTGCTGGCCCCTGACAATCGTGTCTGGCCACTGCTGGCTATTGCAGGCCACTGTCAGCTGCTATCGACCACTAAAGGCCCATGCGGGCCGTTGCCGGGAGCTACTGGCCACTAGCGGTCACTGCCTATATATATTTGTTTTATTTATTTTTGAAATATTATAATTAATGTTAAGTATAATTTATTTATTGTTAGGTTAGTGATTTTACTGCTCTTCTCTGACTCGACATCTCATATTCAAGTATAATTTATTCTTATATTTTTATTATGTTAGAATTTTGTTAATGTATATAAAAGTTAACGTATATAATTCATTCTTATGTTAAAATAAGTGTTAATGTGCTGACTAGATTTAGCAATTTGTAATATTTAATTAACTTTTACAACTTAATTCATTCAATTTATAAAGGTTTATTAATATTTTAATTTTATTTTGATTAGGCAATAATATATATGAACAAAGCTTGAATGTACAATCAATTAGACAATGAATTTATCAGAGACAATTTTATTACTGATCTTTAACAATTTATTAACTTTGCTAATAATCATCCAAATTGTATGGATGATGCTAAGTTAAAGTGTCTGTGTAATCATAGAAAATGTAGAAATACAAACTACTGTGATGAAGCACTACAAGAAAATTACTTTTTCGCAGCGCGTTATTAACAACACACATTAAAAACATGATGTTAATAGTATTACTAACGACATGCATATTGATGTGCGCTGTTAATACCATAATTTTTTTTAAAAGAAGAAGCATCAACGACATACATTAAAAGCAAACTGTTAATGCTATTATTAACAACATATTAACGTACAGTGTGAATAAATAATAACAACGATAACATGCAAAAATTGGTACACTGCTAATGCATCTATTTATTATATGTGATATGCTACAAATAAAATTACAAATAATCACTATTTTATTATTTTCTTTATTTTCTATTTTCCTTATTTTCTTATTTTTCCTTATTTTTTCTTTTTCCTTATTTCTGTTTTTTTCCAAAACCCTCGCCGCTAGCTACCAATATATCAGACCCGACGCTCCCTTCTTCCTTCCGAAAACCCTCGCGCGCGCCTCAACTCATCGATCACCCTCCTCATCGCTCGAGTTTCCCCGCCTCCTCGTCGCTTCTCATCGCTCAACCCTTCGCCTCCTCCTCAACGCCATCTTCTCCGCCTCCTCCTCACAGACGCCATCTTCATCTCCTCCTCACAGACGCTATCTTCATCTCCTCCTCACTGATGCTGCCTCCTCGCTTGCTCGCCTAATAGCCTGTAGACTTCTGCCCCATGGTAGCTTCTCTGGGCTGCGCTAGGGCTTGATTCTATGTGATTATTTTTTCCCCACAGTAGATTTCCTTTGCTTTCTTTTTTCCTTGTTGCTATTGTGGATTTTTTGTAGTGTTGGAGCTTCATTTGTGCAGTTGCAATATTTGATTTTATAATTTTTAGTGAATTAATCTATCAATTCTATTTTGAGTTTTCAGTTTCAATTGAGTGATCTTTGGTACTTTCCAGGTTCATTGTTTGAGTGTTCTTGTATGAAAATCTTTTTGATGGCCTGTATATGGAAATTTTATGTTGGCGGTCACGAAATCAGTTGATGTGAGCATTCCTCTTTCTAAGATTTTCTGAAATTTATCCTTCTCTATCTTTTTTAGTTCTTACATTGTTTATGAGCACTTCATCAAATTTAAAAGCTTCTGATTATTTAATTTGAATTCCCATGCCTTGTTTGCTATCGTCCTCTCCTTTGCTTTCTTTTTCCTTATTCCAGTTCGATCTTGACTCTCTTGCTTGGTAGAGCTTCTAGTCCTTTCCTTCCCTTTTCCCAATCTATGCAACACCCAGTTCTAAGGTCGGACGCCTACTGAGGATTGCTATTACTTGGCTGCTTATCCAAAGGACACAAAAAAGATAATTAAGGTCAATTTTCACAAAGTGTTGGTTAAATTGATATAAATATGTAGCTTAGATGAAACCTTGAAATGGGCAAAGTGTTGGTTAAAAAATGAAGGGACAAAGTGTAAAGGGACAAAGTGTTGGTGAAACCTTGAAACCTTGTATAGGGACAAAGTGTTGGTTAAATTGATATAAATACATAGCTAGTGTCCATTCAATAATGTTTATCCAACCTTGAAATGGACCCAATAAAAACTAATCATGAAAAAGTTACAAGATAAAAAATATTTATTTATTCATTAAATAAGAACCTTATTAGTTTTATTCCTTTCATTGAATTTTATAATAATTCCAATAATTTCAACTAAACCAAATGTAGAAGAAATAAAACTTTATTAAGGATTAATGTAAGATACTTTCAATAAAGCTACTTGATCATGGTTGATCTTTTAACTAAGTCTATCATATTTTCTAATAAGTTAAAAATGAACTATATATGTCTTAAATTTGAACCTTTTATTTATGAAAATCTACTGAAAATAACATATCGCATGTGATCTTCACTATGTAATTGAAACTTATTTCATAAGTACTTTAGGAAGTTTCTTCCTTCTTGTTTTGAAATTGCTTTGTTTGGTAGTTATTAAAATAGTTTGTTAACTATGTTGAAATTTAACAATTAGATGTGCATAGCTATTTCTTTATGTATACACATCATTCACCTTTAGTACATTGTTTTTAGCAATGGATTGTAACTTCTATTTTATGTATTTTAGCAATGGGTTGTAATTTCTATTTTAGGGTTTTGATCATTTACGTAATGGATAAGGAGTGAATGCATTTGCCTTTAAGGCTTGTACCAGAGTACGAAGAAGGGGCTAAAAAATTTCTTGCACAAGCTAGAAACTATGCCAAAACACGTGAAGTGATCTTATGTCCTTGCAAGCATTGTAAAAATAAGAAGTATATGAAATTTGACCAAGTGTACGAGCACTTAATTATGAAGCGGATTGATCCTTCTTAATTACACTATTTGGGTCTTCCACGGTGAAAGTTATACCTCACATTTTCAAAGTGAAGGTGGTTCAAAAAGAGTTCTTGAAGAGGAGCATGACAATAGAGAGACATATCACTTATATAGAGATGGCTTTGTGGCGGAAGAAGAGGTTGGACACACTATGAATGAGACATGAGACTATGAGTTTGTTGATTTATTAGAAGATGCAGAAACTCTATTCCTTGGTTGTACAACTTATTCAAAGTTATAAACAGTTGTCACCTTGTACAATTATAAGTCTACTAATTGTCACACCGACATGAGTTTCAATGAGCTTCTAACAATCTTAGGTGACATGCTTCCAGAAAAAACACACTTCCAAAAAATATTTACTCAGTGAAGAAGTTGTTGAAATCTTTTGATTTAGGATATGAGAAGATCCATGCTTGCCCAAATGATTGTTGTCTATTTATAAAAGAATTTAAAGATCTGGACTCATACCCAAAGTATGGTTCCTCAAGATAGAAGGTGGACAAAATCACTACTAATGTTCGTAAAGGAGTACTAGAAAAGGTGCTACGATATTTTCCCATAATACCTAGATTGAAAAGGATGTTTAAGTTAGAAGAAATGGCTGAAGACTTGCTTTGGCACTCCACGCACAAAATTCAAAATCATATGATGCGTCATCCAGTTGATTTAGTAGCTTGGGATACAATAAATCATAAGTGGCCAACTTTTGCATTGGATCCTAGAAATCTACGGCTTGGTCTTGCAACGGATGGATTCAATCCTTTTGGTGACCTTAGTTCCAGATATAGTTGTTGACCGGTTATTTTGGTTAATTACAATCTTCCTCCATTGATGTGCATGACAAAAAAAAATCTTATGCTGACATTACTGATTCCAGGCCCAAAGCAACCAGGAAATGATATAGATGTATACTTAGAACCCCTGGTGGAGGAATTGAACGAGTTGTGGTACACAGGTGTGGATGCGTATGATGCATTTAGTAAGTCAATGTTTAATTTGAAGGCTATTTTGATGTGGACAATCAATGATTTTCCAGCTTATGGAAACCTAGCTGGATGCGCCACAAAAGGTAAATTTGGTTGTCCAATATGTGGTGAATGTTGGTGCAGAATGCACCCAAGTCAAACCTGTGTTTTGATATTTGCAAAAGGGTTCAAAAGTTAAGGGTTAGTTGTTGTCTAACAAGTTTCTTGAGTGTACAGGAAAAGCCCTAGCGAAGGAATGCTAGGCACTGGCAAAGGAATGCCAGCCAGAAGAAAAGCCCTAGCGAAGGACTGCTAGGCTCTGGCGAAGGACTGCCAGAATGGACAAACCCTAGCGAAGGCATGCTAGGCCCTGGCAAAGGGCTGCCAGAAGAAAAGACCTAGCGAAGGGCTGCTAGGCACCAAGCGAAGGGCTGCTTGGTACTCAAGACCTAGCGAAGGGCTGCTAGGCACCAAGCGAAGGGCTGCTTGGTACTCAAGACCTAGCGAAGGGCTGCTAGGCACCAAGCGAAGGGCTGCTTGGTACTCAAGACCTGGCGAAGGGCTGCCGGGCAAAAGTCCAACTGGAGGAGCCGGTTGGCACCAGGTAAATTCTCCCGAGAGGAGTAGGTGAGGACGCGTTCCCCTTGAGGGAACATTAGGCGTCGGTTCGACCTAGGGCTCCATTTTGGAGACCAAAGTCAGAACCAAGACAGCTAAGGCTGTATAAATCTAATTAATTTTTATGTTATCTTGTTTTGGACTAACCCTGGATGCAGGACCGAAGGAACGTGTGTCTGCAGCTCAGAAAGCCTCAGAGGAGAGAGGCAGTTGCTGAGTAGGGCGCCCGGAGCGTCCCGGGCGCCCCCAAGGGCCATACAAAACGAGTAACAAGAAGACTAGTTCGGATACACACTGGGTCGGGCGCCCCCGTGCTCCCGGGCGCCCCCTGCGCTGCGGGCGCCCCCTGGTGCATACCTCAAACCAAGAAGCCCTCGAAGCCAGGTAGATAATCTTTGACCCGGTCAATGCGGGCGCCCCGAGTGCTGCAGGCGCCCCGGTCAAAACTGATCCCGAAGATAAGGGGATCAGACGCTGACCGAGATCGGAACGGATCGGCTGCCACGTAGGGGGGCGCCCCCGACGTCCCGGGCGCCCCCTAGCCCTATATAAAGGGTCCTCGACCCCAGGCTTCAATACACTGCTTTCAATCAACGCATCCAAACGCTCTGACGACCGCGCTCTGCTCCGGAAACTTCCCGACTCAAGAACGAAGCGCCGTCAATCTCCCACTGCACCGAAACTCGATCTACACCGGGAGTTGGTAAAACAAAGTGTATATTTCTATTTACAGTAATTTTGTAATCTCACTCTGTAACCGTTTTGCGCACTATAGAATTGCCCAAAGTAAACGGTCAACGACCGTGGGCCTTGGAGTAGGAGTCGACCCAGGCTCCGAACCAAGTAAAACCTTGGTGTTTGCGTTGTTTGTTTTTATTCCGCCGCGCACTTACTCTTTCTTTTAAATCCGAACATTTTTCGATATTCACCCCCTCTCTATCGGTCTTTCTCGATCCAACAGTGAAGACATATGTTCTATGTGGCTTAAATATAGTAGAAAGTTTGCATACTTGGGCCATAGGAGATTCCTTGCTCCTGATCATCCATATCGTCAAAAAAAGAAGTGGTTTAATGGAAACAAAGAGAGAAAAGGAAAACCTAGACCGTTGAATGGGTTAGAAATACTCAATGTAGTTAAAGACATTGAAAATAACTGGGGTAAAAAACAAAAAGGTGAGACTATCAAGACTGCAAAGAAAAAGAGGAAAGGGCAAGATAGTTCAGTAAATGTACAACAACTAGTTAAATTATGGAAGGAAAAGTCAATTTTTTTCAAATTGCCACATTGGAGTGTAAGTTATTTGGCTCTATATTATTCATCTTTTAATAAATTTAATTTGTTATATTAATGAACTAATTATACTTTGAAATGTCTTGATGGTTACTTGTAGGGGCTCTTATCACATCATAACTTAGATGTGATGCATGTTGAAAAGAATATATGTGAGAATATCATAGGCACATTGTTAAATGTAAAGAATCAAACCAAAGATGGTGTAAATGCCCACAAAGATTTGATGCATTTAAAAATTAGAGAAGAATTATATCCTCAACAAAAAGGAGAAAATATGTATCACCTGCCAGCTGCACCTTACACGTTGTCTAAAAAGGAAATGAATATATTTTGCTTCAGGTCGAAGAAGATAAAATTACCAGATGGCTACAACTCAAATATTGACAATTGTATATCTTTAGAAGACTGTTAGCTTATTGGGTTGAAATCTCATTACCATGTCCTAATGCAACAATTGCTATCAGTTGCATTGAGATGTCTTTTGTCAAAAGGTCCACCCAATGCTCTATTTCTTTTGTGTGCATTTTACAATGAATTATGTTAAAGAGTGTTAGACAGGAACCGTTTAGAACAACTCGAAGAGAATATTGCTAAAACTTTTTGCATGTTTAAAAGGTTTTTTCCACCTTCTTTAATTTCTTTACCATTTCGGTTCATTTGACAATTCATTTAGCAAGAGACGCTCGCTTGTGTGGACCAGTTCACTTCCGCCGGATGTATCCATTTGAAAGGTAATAAATATCATTCTATAAATTAGAATTTTGCTATCAATAACACTTTATTGTGAATTTTATTTTGTTATTTAGATTTATGAAAACACTTAAAGGTTATGTGAAGAACCGAGCAACGCCAGAGGGTTGCATAGCTGAGTGTTATCTTGTTGAAGAAAGAATGAGATTCTGTAGTGCTTATTTTAAAAAAGCTGCTTGTATTGGTGTCCATTCTAATCGGAACAAGGATGTGGATAATGGATTAGTTGAATGTCGCCCAATTTCTAAAGGAAAAGAAATTATTATAGAAGACCATTTGTTACAAGAAGCACATCGATATGTGTTATTCAACACTGCAGAAGTTGAACCTTACTTTCAGTGAGTATAGTTAATTGCAAACTCTATTAGATAGGAATAGTCTATTACATAATTTATATATATTTTCTAACAATTACCCTTCTATTATTTTAAATAGAATGCACATTGAGGAGCTTAAACAAGAAGATCATCGTTTAATAACTAATGAAACATTGTTACAAAAGCAACATATGGAAACATTTGCTCAATGACTATCAAAACATGATCTTGATAACTCATCAAGCCGAATCCAGTGGCTAGCGCATGACCCAAGAAAGCATGTTATGTCTTATACGGGTTATATTATAAATGGATATCGATTCAACACAATTGATGTTGAAAGAACAACACAAGATAGTGGTGTTTCAATTGAAGCTGATACTATTTGTCAATCTAGTGCTAATGATTTTTTACATACAGGAGGAAGAGTTTCATACTACGGGGTTCTACGAGATATTATTTTACTAGACTACTATTCTTTCAAAGTGTCTATTTTCAAATGTGATTGGGTTGATACTAGAACAGGGATTAAAATGGAAGATGGTTTTATACTGGTCAACTTACACCAAGGATTAAAAACTTTTGCAAGTGATCCTTTCATTTTAACATCACAAGCAAAGCAAGTGTTTTATTCTAGGGACAATGATAAATCAAATTGGTATGTGTTGCTAAAGGTGCCGCCTTGGGGTATTCATGATATGAATTTGATTGAAGAGGAAGCCTATATGTTATCAACACCTCTTGATGTGTCTAGACTTAATATTAACATTACTGAGAAAGAACCATATACAAGGGATGACTGTGATGGAATTGATGTGATAGATCTATGATTTAACTTTTAAGGTATAGATTTTATAGTGATGTTAATGCAATAATAAATGTTCTTAAGTTCCATCATATTTTTATCATTTCTTTATTTTTTTTCCAGCAAGGGTTTATTTTTAGCAATGTAACATGTAATATTATTTATGACAGGTCATTATATATCATTCAAATGATGAGAAAAATGAGGAAAAAATGCAACAAAGTAACTATTAATGAAATTCAGGTCATATTGTGTTCTTCTTAAAATAATGCTCTATTTTAATAAAGCATAATTATATGTTTTGATCTATTTATGCTATTTTGTAGGAAAATACAGGTAAGAGATTATCGGAAGTGGACTCTAACTCTTCACCTAAAATTTCACATGATGCTCATGGTAAAGAGATAATTGATGATGCCAAAAATGCTAAGAAAAAAGGGCGGGGTCTATCGAAGTTGAATTTATCTAGTGGGCATCAAAAGCCTAGCTAGAGCGTAATGAGTTTGGACAACCAATTGGAGTTAATTCTATGAAGTATGCATCTTTTCTTGGTTGTATGGTAAAGGAATTTGTACTATATACATTAGATGGGTGGAATGACGTAGATGAAGAAATGAAGAATAGAATGTGGAGTTGTCTTCAAGTAATATCAAGAGTTGTTGAATATTTTTAACCTGATTCTATAACATATAGTAGATATAATTTTATGCTTCTTAATATACAGGTAAATTATAATATTGAGGAGTGTGAAAAAATGCTATCTTTCAGAAGTTAGCTAAGTTGTGGCGTGATAGAAAGTCCAAACTGAAAATACTCATACGAGAAGCTGATGCTGGTTAAGTAACTTCACGAAATCTTAATTTTTTGAAGCCTGAATTTATGGATCACGAGCAGTGGGAATTATTTGTGAAGAGCACATTATCACCTGAATGTCAAGTAAGTATTAATTTTTATACAGTCACTTAATGAATTTTGTTATATTACAAATATTTATGGATTTAAATAGATAATCAATGATATATGAATATGTTAAATATATTGTTCTTATCAGGAAAAGAGTAAAAAATTTAGAACAATCAGGGTAAATCAAAACCACCTTCACACGATGAGTCGGAGAGGTTATGCTCGTTTGGCTAGCATTATGGTAAGTATTATTATTTTTTAATTTTTCCTAATTATTTTTATAAAATACTATATCTTTAGGAAAAAGCAAGTCCTGCAGATACACCAATTATAAGATCAAAAGTTTGGATTGAAGGTCACACAAAGAAAAATGAACAACCTATTAGTCAAGTTATTACCGAGAAAATAGTAATGAAGTTATCTTTTGTTATTATATCTAAAAGTTTTAATACATTAAGTGTCATTATTAATATAAACTTCTTATTTACAAAGTTTGTATCTTGTTATTTGCAGAAAAAATAGAGGAATGTCCACCCGAATCTCTAAAGACAACTAATATTGTTGGTGATTCAATTAGCCTTGTATTTGGCAAGGAATCTCGAGGTAGAGTGCGAGGAATGAGATTTGGAGTTACACCATCAAAAGTTGGAACGTCTGTGCAGAATAGAGCTGTTAAACATCTTGAACATATGGTGTATAATCTTCAACAAGAAATGCAAGAAATGAGAACCCTGTTTTTTTTTTTTAAATCAAAGGCAACAAAATGAACAAGAACAAGTAAGTAATTAAATAACATATATTTAGTCTTAATTATTATGATTTTTTTTATATTCATGTTAGTGATATTTGTATTAATTGATATAATTTGTTGTAAAATTAGGTTGCTAGTGGTGGTATTGGTAGCGATATTGGCAATTATATTCGTGGCAGTGTTGATATCCATGTTGTAAAAAAAAATTGACAATATTTGCAATGTTAGCCAACAACAAATTACAACTCAGATAACAAGATACATTCTCCCTGGTATAATATGTCGACTTTACAATTTGATCGGATTAAATATTATTATCATTATTATTTTTGCTAATACCTCTGCAGAGTCAAATTTTGGATACAATCTCCCTAGTATAATATGTTGTTTAATTATATATTAAGTTGAGTTGAATTAATAAAGTAGTTTAATTTTAATTAGTCACTTTCTGGTATTTTTGGCACATGCTGTTTCATCTTTCTGGCACATTGTTTCATCTAGTAGATGGAGCTAGCCACTTTCTGACACATGCTGTTTCATCTTTAACAGTACTCTCTGTATGGCATACAGATCACACACATCATTAAAATAAGTCATACAATCATTCTCCTTTGACTTTTCCCACAATGATCACGTGTTATATATGTGATGATCCACGTGATGTGGGGACAAATGAACACATGTTGGACGACAGCTGCTGTAGTGCAGCCTCATCAATCTTTCATAGTGTTTGTTGGATATTGTGATCGAATTCATTGAAATCTAGTGGCCGGCGCTCATTTAAGCACACATAGATATATATGGTCATTGATTACAAAGACTGCACTCATGGAAAATTACCATTGCTCATCCTCTCTGCTGGTACAACAATCCATCGACTTAAACATATTTAGTACTGATCTACAATGTATTTCCCTGCATGCAGAAAACGTCAACGTTGGAACCCTAGAAGGAGTCGTGAGGTTAGATTGGCCGACTTTCCCATGCAGAAAACATCTCATCGTGCCAATTATATATATATATTTCCCATGTATGCCCCTTTCACCATGTGACTTCTAAAAAGCTTCTTTGAGATTGAGCCCTTAGCATAAACCATAACTCTCTAAGAGTTTTATTTATTTATATTATATTGAAGTTTCATGATGAATTGTTGGCAAAAAGCTTGATATTCATTAGAACATATAACTCTACTAGCTTGTTAGAATCCATTATCATTTTGCTTACATGTTTCTCCACGAATACTCTTTTCACCATGTGAGTTTTAAAAAGTATTTTTTGTTGGTGCCGGAAGCATCAAAGTCAAACCTGAGTTTTGATAATGACAAAGAGTTAGAAGTTAATGTTTTGTTGTGATCTAACAAGGATAATCAGGTGTGCAGGTAAAATCCTAGGTACACTAGGCACGAAGTCCTGATTCTAAGAATTGGGCACTAAGTCCTGTCCGTGGGTTGGGCAACTAAGTCCTGACATAGGGCTGGGCACCGAAGACCTGGTAGGCAAAGCTAGGCACTAAGTCCTGGTCGCGGATTGGGCACGAAGACCTGATCTTGAGGATTGGGCAAAAGTCCAACCGGAGGAGCTGGTTGGCAAACAGGTAAACTCTCCTGAGAGGAGTATGTGAGGACGCGTTCCCCGTAGGAGGGAACATTAGGCGTCGGTTCGACCTAGGGTTCCATTTGGGAAGCCCAAAGTCAGAACCAAGACAGCTCATGCTGTAAATTATGCTTAACTCTACATCATTTATATGTTTCTTGTCTTTTGGAACTAACCCTGGTTGCAGGAACGATCGGATGAAGGTTTCTGCTCCCAGGCGCCTCAATGGAGTGAGGCGCCCTGCTTGGCTAGGCGCCTGTGTTGAGACAGGCGCCCCAGACAAAGGGCAATTCCAGAACAACTGCGAAGCAAGCCTTAAGAATGCAACAGAGGCGCCTGTGTTAACACAGGCGCCCCAGTTAGCTCAGGCGCACCCAGTTGAAGGGATAAGCGCTGGCCAAGTCTGCGGATTGAGGTTTGCGCAGAGAGGGCCACGTGTCAGGCGCCCCTTTCAACACAGGCGCCCCAGCTACGACTATATAAAGGGGATCACCTCCTTAGCTTCCACAACAATTGCTTTCTACGCATTCATTCAAGTGCACCGCTCCGACAAGCTTCGTGCTCAAGATTCAAGCGCCAACGACGACCCGCAACTCCGAATTTCCAACTTCTCTGGTCGTCGGTATAAAATTGTTTTACAGTTGTATTTTCTTTTTTCTATATTCGAACTTCAGTTGTAATATTTTATGCAATATAGAATTGCCCGTTGTAAACGGTCAAGGACCGTGGGGCCTTGGAATAGGAGCCGACGGCGAGTCCGAACCAAGTAAAACAAACGTGTTAGCATTGTCGTGTTTTACTTTCCGCTACGCAATTACTCTTACATTTTTTGAAAAAGTTATCGATCGATATTCACCCCCCTATCGATTCAATCCGATCCCACAAGTGGTATTAGAGCGGGTGGCTCAAACTTGGTGCAACCACCAGTTGAGTATTTTTTTCGGATTTTTTGAAATTTAATTTTTTTTCGCTCGTATTTTTCTTGTTAATCGAGGTTGGTGCAACACCACTCAATTTTTTTCGTTATTATTATTGTTCCCGCACTGCTAATCCAAGACTTAGTCTTGGGACGAGTTTTTTTTTTTGGAAATCTTTCAGTTTAATCTAATGGCCATGCAAGAGGGATACAAAATCGCCAGACCACCTCTCTTCAATGGAGAAGATTTCTCCTACTGGAAGAGTATAATGGAGGTCAACCTGAAAACTCAGGTGGACATGTGGATTATTATCCAATCTGGACTGGAAATACTGAAAAATGCACAAGGCATGGTGCAACACTACACTGAGTGGGACGACCCACTAAAGAAGAAGATCGAGGTTGATGCCAAAGCTACCCAAACATTGCAATGTGGCCTGACAAAAGAGAAGCTGAACCATGTAGGACCCTTCAGCAGCGCGAAGGAGCTCTGGAACAAGCTGATTGAGCTACACGAAGGTACATCTGACACCCGAATCAGCAAAAGGGAACTGTTGCTCAACAGACTCTATACGATAAAGATGCACGACGGAGAATCGGCAGCTCAACTCCACGCCAAAATCCACGAGCTGATGAACGGGCTGCATACGATAGGTCACAAGGTTAAAAACCGTGACTTAATAAGATATACCTTAAACTCATTCCCGCGAAACTCACTGTGGGCATCTATGGTAGATGCCTACAAGGTTTTCAGGAATCTTTCTGAGTTTAAATTAGACGAGTTATTTTCTGAGTTAGAATTGCATGAACAGACTAATACTACCTTGGTCGAGAAAGGTATTGCATTTGTTGCAGCTAAAACTAAGAAAAAGAAAATTCAACAAGTACCCGAGTCCGACTCAGACTCGGAATCTGACGATAGTGAAGGGGATCGTCCCAAATTGGTCCGGCTAGCTCGCGACTACTACAAAGAACTTAAGCACCAAACGAGCAAGAAGAAGTTAAGTCGGAGAAAGGAAGATCCATCGGTAGGGGTGTCAAAAATCAACACGACCCGACGACCCAACCCGAATCGACCCGAAAAAAATCGGGTTCGGGTTGAAAATTTTTGAGTTCGGGTCGGGTTCGGGTTGGGGGGTTCGGGTTGAAAAAATTTAGGGTTGGGTTCGGGTCGGGTCGGGTTCGGGTTGACCCGAAATTTAATATTTTGTGGATTTTTTGGGGTTAAATAAAATTTTATTTTGAAAATTAAGATATTTTTATGTATATTAATATCAATATAGTATAATCATGATGAAGTATTGAGATAAAAGTGAAGAATTATAGGGAAAATGGCGAAAAAAGACGTTTTGAATCGATTTTTTCGGGTTATTCGGGTCGGGTCGGGTTGGTCGGGTTGGTCGGGTTCGGGTTCGGGTTTGGGGGTTTCGGGTTGAAATCGGGTTCGGGTCGGGAGTTAAAAAATTTTTTTTTCCTCAACCCGACCCGAACCCGACCCGACTCACCCGAATTGACACCCCTATCCATCGGAACCCTCGACGAGCTCGAAGAGCAAAAGCAACATCACCTGTTACGAGTGCAACAAGAAGGGACACTTCAAATCAGAGTGCCCCAACCTAAAGGAAAATAAGAAGGCACGGAGGAAGAAAACTCTTCAAGCCACCTGGGACGAGTCATCCTCCGAAGAAGAAGAAGAAGTCCCGCACGCTAACCTACTCTCCTTGACCGCCTCGGAAGACGTCGACTCCGGAACAGAATCGAAACCAGATGAGGACGTCAACACCAGAAAACTCACAATTTCGAAGGACGGACAAATCACGGTACGAGGTTATCCAGAAGTTGAATTATATGACTTAATTTTTTATCTATCTCGAAAATTGGCGAAAGCCAACATCCGAGTTGAGACCCTCCGACAGGAAGTAAAACTTCTGAAAGAGAAAGTCAACTCGAGTCCCTTGACTGAGTCAAATCAAGAAGGAAACTCAACTCAAGTCCAAAAGCTTGAGAAAGAGAATTCCTCCTTGAAAACTCAAGTCAAGGAGCTCAGAGTTGCCTTAAAACGGTTCACTTCGGGTTCCAAGGGTCTTGACATGATCCTTAGAAAACAGAAGTTCGTTCTCAATTGATTCGGACTAGGTTATCGAACCAAATCGAGACAACACTCGTATTATTCCGTGTTGAACCATCCTAGAACCCGAGTCCAAGCATGGGTTCCTAAGCTATGTTTGACTAAACAAGCTGAACCAAACCAGTATTGGATCCCCAAGGATAAGATTCACATCTTGCCTAACCCTTATCGAGGCTTCAGTTCAGGGGGAGCCAATATAAAAACCATATTTATAGTTAGATGAATTTTTTAATTTAATTGCTTGCTTGCTTATTTAGTTTTTTTTCGTAATTTTATTATTATGCTTAGATTTAGGAATAGTTTAAGGACAAAAGAGTGTTGGTGCAAGAAGCATTAGTGATATCCTCCTCTAAGTATTTCAATGTTTATCAATATGATTAAGTTAGTGATACATTGAACAAGGAAGGGTTAGTCAAGAAAGGAGTAACAAAGTGAAGAAAAGTCCTAGTTAACCTAGGCACGAAGTCCTGGTTCGAAGAATTGGGCACTAAGTCCTGATCATGGATTGGACACTAAGTCCTGGCCGAGGGCTAGGCACCTAAGACTTGACCGACGGTTGGACACTAAGTCCTGATCATGGATTAGGCACTAAGTCCTGGCCGAGGGCTGGGCACCGAAATCCTGGTTCGTGGAATTGGGCAATAAGTCCTGGCCGAGGGCTGGGCACCGAAGTCTTGGTTCGTGGAATTGGGCAATAAGTCCTGGTCGTGGACTGGGCATGAAATCCTGGTCATGAGATTGGGCAAAAGTCCTGGTGAGTAAAGCTGGGTAAAAGTCCAACCGGATGGGTCGGGTGGCAACCATCTCCTGAGAGGAGTAGGTGAAAGGCGCGCTCCCCCGGGTGGGAACATAGGCGTCGGTTCAACCTAGGGTTTCACGAAAATTCGAAGTCAGAACCAATTCGTTAAGGCTAAGGTTATATATGTGTTTGCCTTGTATTTATGTATCTTGCAAGTACCTAAAATTGAAGACAAAGCAGGCGAACAAACACAAGAGGTGGCTGGGAAACAAGCTCCTAGGCGCCTGTGTGAACACAGGCGCCCAAGAGAGGCAGGCGCCTCACTTGAAGCAGCATGCTCTCAGGCGCCTTGGATGGCAGGCGCCTGAGAGCTCCCAGGCGCCCTGTATGGGTCAGGCGCCTGGGAGGGGGAGCTTATCCCTGTTGCGAGTTCGGCGTGGAGATGACGTTTGACCGAGCTTTCTGAGGCACCCCCTTCAACACAGGCACCCCATAAAAGACTATATAAAGGGGCTTCGACCCCTCAACTCAATACAACATTCCAAGATCATTTCTGAGCATTCCGAACGGAAGAAAAGCACTAACGACGAAGCTCTGCGACCAAGGAAGCTCCGGGAGGAAGTGCGCGGCACTTCGGAGTTCCAGATCGGCCGAGTCTTCGACTCTTTTGTTTGGTTCGATTTACTTTCCGCATTTCATTTCAGTAATACTTTTTGATTGTAAATCTTGCACTGTAAGACGGGTTTCTCTGCCTCCGAAAAGTCCGGAAAGGAGACCATTAGTGGATGGACATTTCCCATGCTTATGCCTTGGACGTACTGACCCTGGGGGGTTGAGAACCAAGTAAAAAATCCTGTGTTCAATCTGTTATTTGTTTGTTCTTTCTATTTTCCGCTGCTACTAACTCTGTGACAGAACGAATATTCGAAAGTTTCCGAAAGTTGTTACGGTCGGTATTCACCCCTCCTCTATCGACGACACCGGTCCCCACAAGTGGTATCAGAGCCTGGTAGCTCTTCACCGGACTAACAATCGACGGAGCAAAGACGCCAGGAGTTGAGGGGGAACGCAGGGGCGAATCAGGTACATTTTCTTTAATTAATGTCAATTTTTAAATTTCATATTACGTGTTTCAAGTGCAGGGAGAGAGGACACTATAAAAATCAGTGTCCTACTCGTAAGACTCGGTCTACACCACCGACGACAAAGGAAGTGACAGCACCCGGAGTCCGGCGGGACAAAAATTACATCAAATGCTTCAAATGCGAAAAGTACGGACACTACAAGAATTAGTATTCGGCAAAGGTACGAAAATTTACGTACGAAAAGATTTTCAAATTCCTGCGCTATCTTATGTAGATAATTTAGATAATTTTTCTGAAAAACTAAACTTTGTGAATAGTCAAATCAATATTTTTCATGACCAAATGTTAAAATATCAAAATCAACTGTTTAATCCTTAATGTCAATTCAATAATTTCTAAAATAAATTCTGAAATTAAATCTGAAAATTTTAATGATAATTCTGAAATTAGATCTAAAAATTTTAATGATAATTCTAAAATTAGATTTGAAAATTTTAATGATAATTCTGAAATTAGATCGGAAAATTTTAATGATAATCCTGAAATTAGATCTGAAAATTTTGAGGATAATCTTGAAAACAATTCTGAAATTATTGAACATATTTATGTGAGGATAAGGATGATTTTTCTGAAGATATTACTGAGGATAAAGATAAAATTAACTCTATTATTTCTGAGGATAGTAGAGATGAAATATTTTTAGATAATAATTTAATTATTAATTTCTTGGATAATGCTGAAGATAATTATAAAATATTAACTAATAGCCCAGAAAACTACTCCACTTATTATGAAGATGTAGAAGGATATGATGATGAGGATGAGGAGGAAATTAAATTTTCTAGAATCAAGGCTGTTAATAAAATTTACAAAAATTCCAACAAATCAGAATTGTTAGAAAAACTTAAAAAATTAAATAAAGAAGAAATAGCAGATAAGTCAGAAATTTTTGAAATAATGAAAATGATGAAATTAAACCCACAACTTTTAATTAACCTAAAAATTTTAAAACTTAAATCAAATTAAATCTTAATTAATTTTAACCTTAATTAATTTAATCCTTAAATTAAACCTTAATCAATTTAATCCCTAATTAAACCTTAATTAATTTGACTTTAATTAACCCTTAATTAAATTTTAATTATTTTAACCTTAATTAAATCTTAACATTAATTTAATATTAATCAATTTAATTCCAATTAATTCTTAAATATCTTAAACTCAAATTAAATAAAATCTTACCCAAACTGCAACAATTAATAATATTAAATATGTCAAAGTGGGTTGGCATATTCGCGGGTTCACACGACATGTATCAAATCAGGAATTTGATACATTATTATAAACTTAAGTAAAATGATTTGAATTGTTTGATTCATGCATAACTGTCATGCTCATGCATTTGTTATTTTTTTTATATATGACATGACATTCATGTTTAATTTTATGCATGATTTTGAATGGTTATAGGAAAAAGGTTGATTAAAACTTGAACAACCTAGTATTAGGTGGAGGTGAGATGGTAGTACGTTAGGGAAGCCCTTCTAATAAGGTCAAGTAAGGTAAGACGTACACTACTTGGTTTGTTTAATCTGGTGTAACTAGCCGAAGCTACCGATCCAAAACCTAAACTAGTTAGACCAAAATTTTTCAAGAAGTAATTTGAAACTGAATTTTAGATAAAAGACTTTGTCAAGGAAAGAGTTGTTGCTCCAATAAGACTACGACCAAAGAAGGCCTGTGCCTCGCCAAGACCTAGAAGCCGATTATCGAAACTCAAATTCAATTTACTATTTGATAAATTTGAATCTAACACAAGTTTTAATTAAATCTTAGATTTAAAATCAAAGAAAAATTATTCAAGCATCTCACAATATACCCATAAGGCAACCATGCTTGCTTGTACTGAGACATCTAAAATGGGTGAGATGTTAAGGACTAATAAATTGAAAAATAATTTTCCAAAATTCTTAGAATATTTTTCTAAAAATCAATTTTCAAAATAATATTTTAACATAATAATATTTTTATGGATTTCTTACTTGTCAAATTGCTAATATATTATATGTTTTAAAAAATTATATCTTTTTTAAAAATTTATTTGACCTACACAATTAGACACAAGCCTTTTAGGTCCACACTAAAATCCCTTAAGATACTTAGATAGAGTCATACAGTGTCGGATACAGGGGGAGTTTTTTTGTTTCTTTTTAAACCTTATGCATTAAAATTTATTATCTCAAAATAAGGTTTTCAAAAATTGTTTCGAAAACTATGCATTAAGAAATACTATCATTTCAAAAAATGTTTTGTTTTTGCATCCAATACTCAGTTTTATCCTTCGAAATGTTTCAAAATTCATTTTAAGAATTGTGCTTATTTCCCTTTTGATTTTGATAAACCCAAAGACACAGAGGAAGTCTACTTCATGATCTACAAGGACTCATAGGATGTGTCAAATTTAGGAGGAGTCTAAATCAAATAAAATTATTTCTGACAATTATTTTTCAAAATTATTAGATAATTCTTATGATTTGAATCAAACCTTAAGACTCAGAGGAAGATCGCTTGTAGTCAATAAGCTTCCTAGGACTGGGTCAAGTTTAGGGTGAGGTCAAATTAAAAGAATTATTGAACATTTTCAAAATAATATGTTTTCATACATTGTGTTTTTCAAAAACCTTTTGAAAATATAAGTAATTGTTCTTTCAAAATACTATTGTTTTAAATCATTTTATTTATATATATACCATCATTTTAAAAAAAATTAATAATAATAATATTTTTTTGGCTTATCAAATTTTTTTTTGGAATACTTTTGGAAATAGTACTTACTTAAATTTGGAAAATTTCCAGGACATATAGGGAAATGCCCTTATAGTTAACAAGGTTTCCTAGGATTATATCAAACCGAAAAAGAAACCTAGTTAAGTAAAAGATTATGTTCAAAAATACATAATATTTTTCAAAAATACTTATATTTTTAAAAAATGCATAATATTATTCAAAAGTACTTATATTTTTCAAAAATATATAATATTTTTTAAAAGTACTTATATTTTTGAAAAGTTCATAATATTTTTCAAAAGTAATTTTATTTTTCAAAAATGCATAATATTTTTCAAAAGTACTTGTATTTTTCAAAAAATGCATTATATCTTTCAAAAGTACTTGTATTTTTCAAGGTACTAATGCTTACAAAGTACGAAATTTTTTTAATACTTTTCAAAAGTGCAGATATTTTTCAAAATACTAACATGTTTCAAAGGACAATTTTTTCCAATCTTTTTCTAAGTGAAAATGTGTTAAGTGTAAAATATTTTTCAAATTTTTTTTGCACAACATTTCTTAGAGTATTTTTTTAGATGCACTATTTGTTAAGTGAAAATCTTTTATGAGTGCAATCTTTTGAAAAATCTTTTCTAAATGAAAGTTTTTCTAAGGCAATAGTTTTCTAAATGCGAGAATTTTCTAATTTTCTACAAATATAAAATATTTTTCCAAATTGCACAATACTTTTCAAAGTGGAATTTTTTTGGGTGCAATTGTTTTTTTAACAAGCTCTTTGCTATGCTTTCAAAGATTTATACTAAGTACTTTCAAAAGGATTTTTTTTTTCATTATTGGTGCAAGTGTTTTTGTAGTTTTTTTTATGTATGACAAAGGGGGAGAGTGAGCTTAAGTTAGAAATTTCTTTTTTCCTTCTTCCCAAAGGATCAAAATGAAAATCAAAATGTTTTTTTTTTTTCAAAAAGAGGGAGAGTGCGCTTAAGTTAGAAATTTCTTTTTCCTTCTTTTCGAAGGATCAAAATGAAAATCAAAATGTTTTTTTTCAAAAAGGGGGAGAGTGCGCTTAAGTTAGAAATTTTTAATATTCTTTCTCCCAAAGGATAGAGAGCTGAAGGATCAAAATGTGTTTTCAAAACTTAGATCATTTCTTTTCATTTTATCCCAAGGTTTAGAACATAGCCCTTTAATCCAATCTAACTTAAGATATTGTCAAACATCAAAAAGAGGAAGATTGTTGGTGCATGAAGCATTGGTGATGTCCTCCTCTAAGTATTTCAATGTCTAATAATATGCTTAAGTTAGTGATACATTGAACAAGGAAGGGTTAGTCAAGAAAAAAATAACAAAGTGAAGAAAAATCCTAGTTAACCTAGGCACGAAGTCCTGGTTCGAAGAATTGGGCACTAAGTCCTGATCATGGATTGGGCACTAAGTCCAAGCCGAGGGCTGGACACTGAAGTCCTGGTTCGTGGAATTGGGAAATAAGTCCTGGCCAATGACTGGGCACCGAAGTCCTGGTTCGTGGAATTGAGCAATAAGTCCTGATCGTGGACTGGGGCACGAAGTCCTGGTCATGAGATTGGGCAAAAGTCCTGGTGAGTAGAGTTGGGCAAAAGTCCAATCGGATAGGCTGGGTGGCAACCGTCTCCTGAGAGGAGTAGGTGAAAGGCGCGTTCCCCCGGGGTGGGAACATAGGCGTTGGTTCGACCTAGGGTTTCATGAAAATCCGAAGTCAAAACCAATTCGTTAAGGCTAAGGTTATATAGGTGTTTGCCTTGTATTTATGTATCTTGCAAGTATCTAAAATTGAAGACAAAACAGGCAAACAAACACAAGAGGTGGTTGGGAAACAGGCTCCTAGGCGCCTATGTCAACACAGGCGCCCAAGAGAGGCAGGCAACCTGGATGGCACGCGCCTGAGAGCTCCCAGGCGCCCTATATGGGTCAGGCACCTGGGAGGGGGAGCTTATCCCAACTGTGAGTTCGGCGCGGAGATGACGTTTGACCGAGCCTTGCGAGGCGCCCATAACACACTATATAAAGGGGCTTCGACCCTTCAACTCAATACAACATTCCAAGATCATTTCTGAGCATTCCGAACGGAAGAAAAACGCTAACGACGAAGCTCTGCGACCAAGGAAGCTCCGGGAGGATGTACGCGGCACTTCGGAGTTCCAGATCGGCCGAGTCTTCGACTCTTTTGTTTGATTTGATTTACTTTCCGCATTTCATTTCAGTAATACTTTTTTATTGTAAATCTTGCATTGTAAGATGGGTTTCTCCTCCTCCGGAAAGTCCAGAAAGGAGACCATTAGTGGACGGGTGTTTCCCGTACTTAGGCCTTGGACGTACTAACCATGGGGGTTGGGAACCAAGTAAAAAAACACCCGTGTGCAATCTATTATTTGTTCGTTCTTTCTATTTTCCGCTGCTACTAACTCTGTGACCAGAACGAATATTCGAAAGTTTCTGAAAGTTTTTACGGTCGATATTCACCCCCCTCTATCTGTTGGGACCGGGTGCATGTTGACAAGGATACGGGTTCGTAAATTTAAAATATTTATGTGCAGCGGAAGAATTAGCATAAAATAATTTCTTAAATTATTTTAACCACGTATCTAGCATGCGACCTTATGATGTGTGGACATGATCATAAATTAAAATTTTACTGAAAAAGTAAACTAATTTACTTTGTACCTCGCGTAACTCGAAGAAAGGGACGAGATCCAACCGTAGCGTCCCTTGGAAGCTCCGCCTCTATTCGCGTCCACGCCGAGTTCTCTTCGGGATGACTTCGCAAAGCCACGAGTTTTGTGCCGACGAGAACTACTAGATTCTCTAAAGGCACAACTAGAACAACAAGAGAAAAGAATGGAAACTAACCAACAAGAAACGGAATCAAAATTCCGGGAAGAGAGGAGTTGCGATCCGCTTCTTCTTCTTCTTGTTTGGCTCCTTCTTGGTGATGGTTGCACACGCCAACCCTTGGAAGGGTGAGGGTGCGCTGGCTCTAGGTTGGACTAGGGGCGCCGGCCCTAGGATGAAGGAGGGGCGTCGGCCCTAGGAGGGAAGGAGAAGGAGAGGAAGAGAATAAGAGAGAGAGGGGGAAAGAATTAATCTCTTGATTACTCTATTGATTGGAATTCAAGGCTAGCCTTGGTTCCTTTATATAGTAACCTCTCCCTTGCCAAGTCTCCCTCTTAACGGAATTTTCATAAGAAATTTATCCTATAAATTATCTTATTAATTATTCCGTTTAAGCCAAGTTTTATTATAACTAACTTTATAATAAAACAAATACCCTCTCTCCTTTTATCATGGAATAAATTTTATAAGAAATTTATAAATTTTCTTATTATGGAAAAATGAATTCATAATTGATTTTATAAAATTAAAATAAACCATTCCATGGATCATTTTAATTTCCATAAAAAGGGAATAAATTTCTATAAATTTATTTCTATAAATTTCTTTATACAAATTTATTTATCCATAATTTATAAAACAAATCGCGCTAGATTTTTTTATTAATTAAACCAAATAAATTGGTTTCTCCCCATTGATGTGGCCGGCCAATCCAAAGGGGGTTGGCACCCTCTTTGGCCGGCCAAACCGAGCCGAACCCAACGCGAATTAAACTCATTTAATTCGCCCAATAAGCCTTCAAAAGACTTAGCCATTTTAAGTTTCCGTTGCGCCTCTGATTAACTCAAATTCGACTTATTTCTCTTGATCGGAAAATCCAATTTTCAACTCGTTTTAAATCCCTTGGATTACTCGTAGTGCGTGTGACTAAATAGGCTTTCGATTTATGTTGGCCGTCTATAATCAACTAATTATAGAACGATCATGAGTGGCACCTAGTAGTACATCATGACCCCCAATTAATCGAAAGATCAACGGTTGACCTCAGAAGTAATTCTGAAACCCTTCAGCAGCTCTAATGAATCGTGCCCCATTCCCTTCACCATCTTATACCCACTTGGTTCAGGACATGGTCTGATTGTGTCAGTCCCCACTAGACTGACTACGTCACACCTAGCGCAAGTAGTGTCTTTCTCGTCCTTTGGATTTCTAATTACTCTCATGTATTTAAGAGACTCATACTCTAAACATGATATGCTCTGGCCAGAGGCTTTGAGTAACAATCCGACGATAGGCTTGGGTATACATCTCCTCGCAAGGAGTGGTGAATCCTTTGTAGGTTGTTCAAACATCTTCGGGCACTTCGGCTTATACCCAATCATCCTGGGTCCACACCTCCTTGGAGATGCTTGCTTAAGATGTTAAAGTATAAGTCTCCATGACCAAGATGACTTGAACACCGCAAGTCAAAGGAACATCGCACTTAAGCTGCAGTAAGAACTTCACTGACCTGTCTATGTATAGACTACCATGTGAAGTTTTACAGTCAGTCACTCCAATGAGCTAGTTCCCTTAACTAGCATCCATGTTTATCTCCGGACATCCCAATGTCATCAGCCAGTGAGAATCAGCTGATTAGAGAATAACTCATGCTAGTCTCAACAGAATTGATAGTGTCCATTTTTATCAATTCATCGACTAGGGATATTTTCAATACTTCACAATTGCACATGTAGAGATAATCACTAGTTGTAATCCCATCACAAATTCTCTTATGATGTGAATTGTATTGCGGACATTCAGTAGATGAGTTTAAGATCCCAATCAAATACACTAACATGTATACTCAAATAGTGAATTATCATTTATTAAAATAAATGTTTGCAATCATAAGGCGATTGTCTTAAGACACTTCTCTCATATCACTAACACTATCGACGGCACCGGTCCCCACAAAGAGTTATTTAAAATTTGAACAACATAGTATTAGGTAAATGTGAGATAATAGTACGTTAGGGAAGCCTTTCTAATAAGGTCAAGTGAGGTAAGTGTTGGATCAGAGTAAATCGATAGAGGGGGGGGTGAATATCGATAGAAAATTTTCGGACAGTTAGAGAAATTACGCAACGAAAAAGAGTAAAACAAAATCGCTAACACAGTTTGTTTTACTTGGTTCGGAGTCGCGGTTGGCTCCTACTCCAAGGCCCACGATCCTTGACCGTTTACGTTGGGCAATTCTATATTCGTAAAAGTGATTACAGTTTCGAGTACAGATATAGAATCGGAAAAAGCAATTACAACACTTAAGAAAATTAACAGTTTTACCGACGACCGAAGTGGATGAAATATCGGAGCAGCGAGTCGTCGTCGGCGGTTGAATCGCGAATGAAGAGCGTGACGGAGCGTAGCGCTTGAGCAAAAGTGTTGAAGGCGAATTGAGCGAGTTGTTCTGAAGAGTTGGGGGTGAACCCCCTTTTATAGTCGTCTCCTGGGCGCCTGTGTTGAAGGAGGCGCCTACACGTGGTCTCTCCTGCGCGAACTCCAATCCGCAGGCTCGGTCAGCGCTTATCCCCTTCATTGAGACACCTGAGCTATCTGGGGCGCCTGTATGGACACAGGCGCCTAGTATGACTTGGTCCAATGGCTTTTATGGCAGTTTGCTTCGATGGTCTTGGTTTGGCCTTGCACTGGGGCGCCTGTATCCTTACAGGCGCCTAGCCCAGTGAGGCGCCTCCTTCCAATGAGGCGCCTGAGCTGTAGAAACACAATCCCTTCGTTTCCTGCAACCTGGGTTAGTTTCAAAACACAAGAAGCAAACATACAATATATGTTAGACATTATTTACAGCCTAAGCTGTTTTGGTTCTGACTTTGGGTTTCCCAAATGGAACCCTAGGTCGAACCGACACCTAATGTTCCCTCCTACGGGGAATGCGCCCTCACCTACTCCTCTTGGGAGAATTTACCTTTTTGCCAACCGGCTCCTCTGGTTGGACTTTTGCCCAGCTTCACTCACCAGGTCCTCGGTGCCCAGTCCTCGACCAGGTCTTAGTGCTCAGCTTCACTCACCAGGTCCTCGGTGTCCAGTCCTCGGCCAGGTCTTAGTGCTCAGCTTCACTCACCAGGTCCTCGGTGTCCAGTCCTCGGCCAGGTCTTAGTGCTCAGCTTCACTCACCAGGTCTTCGGTGTCCAGTCCTCGGCCAGGTCTTAGTGCCCAACTTCACTCACTAGGTCTTAGTGCCCAGCTTTACTCACCAGGTCTTATTGCCCAACTTTAGGTCAGGACTTAGTTGCCCAGCCCGCGGCCAAGACTTAGTGCCCAATTCAAATGAACCAGGACTCAGTGCCTAGTGTACCTAGGACTTTCCTGCACACTTAATCAGCTTGTTAGATCACAACCAAATCTTAACTTCTAAACCCTTTGCCATTATCAAAACAAAGGTTTGACTTTGGTACTTCCGGCACCAACAGTAAGGCGTACCCTACTTGGTCTGTTTAGTCTGGTGGAACTAGCCGAAGCTACCGATCAAAGACTTAAGCTAGTTAGACCAAAATTTTTCAAGAAGTAATTTGAAAATGAAATTTCGATAAAAGGTTTTGTCAAGGAAAGGATTGTTGCTCCAATAAGGCTACAGCCAAAGAAGGTCTCTGTGCCTCGCCAAGACTTGAAAGCCAATTATCGAAACTCTAATTCAATTTACTATTCGATAAATTTGAATCTAACACAAATTTTAAATTAAATCTTAGACTTAACATTTTTTTCAAAATCAACTTTATAATTTTTTTTAAAAATTAATTCAACAATTTTAAAATTAACTGTCTTTCAAAAATTAAACATTTATTTTGAAAACCTATCTCACAAAGTCCATAAGGTTAACATGGTTGATAACATTAGATGTGGGTGAGATAGACTAGGTAGTGAAACACAATTTAAGCTATCCCTACCTCTAATGGATCTAAATCAATACAAACTTTATGTGTAGGAACATAAAGATTTGGATCAATAGATGTTGGATAGTGGATGCTCCAGACACATGACTGGGGATAAATTGAAGTTCACCAAAATCTAGTTCAAAAACCTAGGCTCAGTAGGTTTTGGCAACAATGCTACACTCAAAGTAATTGGGTTAGGTAACATTGAACTTAATTCTGATTTCATTATTAAGAAAGTGCTATTGGTTGAAAATTTCAAATTCAATTTGCTTAGCATTAGTCAACTCTGAGATACTGGTTACATAGTTACTTTCACCAACTCTAACTGCCTTATTAGAAACCTCCAAAACTCAGAGATAACACTTAAGGGTACTAGTAAAAATAACGTTTACACTATTAATTTACCCTTAATACCAAAATGCTTTCTGACTTAATTAGAAGAATCTAACCTTTGGCATAGGAGATTAGGTCACACTTATACCAAACTAATTTCAAAAATTACTCAACTTAGGTTAATTAAAGGTACCTAAAATCAATAATTTTGAAAATACAATTTGTAACTCATGTAAACAAGGCAAACAAACTAAGTCAACTCATGAACCAACCCAAGTAGTTGAACCAAACACTGAATCAAACCGTCCAGCCGGACTTGAGGCTGAACCTAGTTCCAGAAGAACAAAGAAACCCAGACTCAATCATCCATCTGACCAAATCATAGGTGATCCAACCTTAGGAGTCAGAATTAGGTCTTCTTATAGAAATCTTAGTCAGATCGCACTTATTTTAAAAATTGAACCTAAGACTATAGAAGAAGCCCTACCTGACCCATATTGGATCATAGCAATGCAAGAGGAACTAGCCCAATTTGAAAGAAACCAAGTCTGGGAATTAGTACCTAAACTTGAGGGAAAATCTGTCATAGATACTAAGTGGGTATTTAGAAACAAATTAAATGATCAAGGAAAAATTATGAGAAACATAACCCGCTTAATAGCTAAAGGGTTTAGTCAGGTCGAAGGGTTAGATTATGATGAAACCTATGCCCCAATAGCCAGACTTGAGTCAATAAGAATGTTATTAGCTTTTGCAGCCCATAGAGGGTTTAAACTATACCAAATGGATGTCAAGTCTGCTTTTCTTAATGAGTTTATTAAAGAAGAAGTTTATGTAGGGCAACCCCTAGGATTTGAGGACTTAGAAAAACTTGAATATGTATTTAAGCTTAGAAAAGCACTTTATGGATTGAAACAAGCACCTAGGGCTTGGTATGAACGCTTATCAACCTATTTAATTTCTAAGAAATTTAACCAAGGTCAAATTGACTCCACACTATTTGTTAAAACTTTAGAAAAAGATATTTTTATTGCATAAATATATGTTGATGATATAATATTTGGATCTACTAATTCTAATTTTCTAAAAGAATTTGTCAAAATCATGGAGAGCGAATTTGAAATAAGCTTGGTAGGTGAGTTCAATTTTTTCTTAGGGCTACAAATTAAACAAACTAGGGATGATAATTATGTCTATCAATCCAAATATTCTAAAGAACTAATAAAGAAATTTAAAATGAACAACTCTAGAAGCTTAAGTACTCCTATGGGTACTAATGTCAAAATTGATAATGACCCTAAGGGTAAACCAATCGACTTAAAATTATACCGGAGTATGATTGGTAACCTACTGTACTTAACTGCTAGTAGACCTGATATCTTATTTTCTGTAGGAATGTGTGCTAGATACCAAATCTGTGCTAGGGAATCCCACTTAGCAGCCCTAAAAAGAGTTCTAAGATACATTAAGGGTACCCTAAATGTATGTATTTGGTATCCTAGGACTTCCACTTTTGAATTATCAAGATATTCTAATTTTGATTATGCCAGGTGTAAGTTAGATAGAAAGAGTACAAGTGGAAGTTGTCCATTGTTAGGAAATAGTCTAGTCAGTTGCTGTAGTAAAAAGCAACACTGCGTAGCTTTATCCACAACTCAAGCAGAATATGTTGCCCTAGGAGAGTGTGTGGCACAACTGTTATGGATGATGCACACTCTTAAGGATTTCCAGCTAGACTACACCCAAACTAAAGTTTTTATTGACAATATTAGTTCAATCAATTTGACTAAGAATCCAATTTAGCACTCCCGAACAAAACATATTGAAGTAAAACATCATTTTGTAAGGGATCATGTAGCTAGGGGTGAAATAGTACTTATGCATGTGGACTCAAAATCTAATTTAGCTGACATTTTTACCAAACCCGTACCTGAATTTGAATTTAGCTTACTAAGGAGGCAGTTAGGGTTGTGCTTAGTAGAATAGGATTGTTCTATATTTTCTTTTTAAAAAATCTTTCCTATTTTCACATTTTTTTTTCAAAAATTAGAACTTAATATTTTTTAAAATCATTTATTTTATCAAATTTTTGAAATTTAAAATGATTTTCCGGACTTAGTTGTTTTTCAAAAACTTACCCCCTTCAAAACTAGGGGTTTGCGCAAAATAGACTTAGCTTAGGCCTTAACCTTAGAATTGCATACACCTATAGATCTAGAAGCCAACATCTCACAAGCACCTTAGGGTACTTTGATTGATAATCTAGACTGGGTTGAGATGCTTAGGTCTATGCCTTGATTCAAGATGGTTTAAGTCAATGCATCTGCAGTAATTGGGGCGATAAATACAAATTGAACAGCAATCAAGTTAAGTGTTCAAGCATAGCAAATCTAACAGATCAAATCACTTAACTTGACTAACCCTAGTGAAAACTGCTATTTTATAACAGTTAATAAGTAGCTAACTGGGTTAGACATGACCCAAACAAATTCAGATTAATTGGTTTGGTCCTTTTTCTTGCTTGAATTCACTAGAGTTGGTTCAATATGGATCTAGAATTTCATTTAACTAGCTCTAAATTGACTTGCAATAGTTGTTATCTATTTTTTTTTATATATGGCAAAGGGGGTGAGAAAGAAAAAAAAAAGAGGAAAGTGTTTTCAAAATTTCTAAGTACATCTTTTTTGCAAATATTCCTAAGTTAAATTTTCCTTAGTAAACAAAATTTGTCTGAGCAAAAACCTGTTGAATTTTTTTTGACAAATGTGTCTAAGTAAAATTTTCTTAGTGAACACATTTTTTTTACAAAAACTTGTCTAAAAATTTGTTAAATATTTTTCCAAGTAAAAATGTGATTTTAAGTGCACAAAATATTTTCCAAGCAAATTTTTCTAAGTATGCAAAAGCTGAAACTTTTTAAGGGAAAATAATTTTTCTAAGTGTGCAAAAATTGAAACTTTTTAAGGGAAAATTTTTTTTCCCAAAATTTTTGCTAAGTAAATTTTTTTTTGAAAATTTTTCTCATGTGGAAATTTATGGCTAAGGATTTTTTTTTTTGCAAAAATTGGTTTAAACAAAAAAATTGTTTGTTTGCAAAGCCATTTTTTTAAAGTAAAGGTTTCTTTAAAATTTGGGCTTGTAAATTTTTAAGTGAAAAATTGTTTAAGTGTAAAAAAGTTTTTGTGAGTGCAAATGTTTTTGCTCTATCTTAAAAATCACTTAGTCAAAAACTTAAAGCACTTAGAAGTTTTAAAAACTACATATCATTGAAAGTTTCAGGGGGAGAATGTTTATTTTAGGGAGAGCAAATTAACTATTTTTATTCATATATTTCTTAAGATAATCTTGCTTGTTAGATGTACTTGAAATGATTTTTAACTTAACTTTTTGAACCATGTTGCCATAAATCAAAAAGGGGGAGATTGTTGGTGCCGGGAGCACCAAAGTCAAACCTAATTTTTGATAATGGCAAAGGGTTCAGAAGTTAAGGTTTTGTTGTGATCTAACAAGAATAATCAAATGTGCAGGTAAAGTCCTAGGTACACTAGGCACGAAGTCCTGGTTCTAAGAATTGGACACTAAGTCCTGGCCGTGGGCTGGGCAACTAAGTCCTGACATAGGGCTGGGCACCAAAGACCTGGTGGGCAAAGCTGGGCACTAAGTTCTGGTCGCTGACTGGGCACTAAGACTTGATCTGGAGGATTGGGCAAAAGTCCAACCGGAGGAGCCGGTTGGCAAACAGGTAAACTCTCCTAAGAGGAGTAAGTGAGGACGCGTTCCCCGTAGGAGGGAACATTAGGTGTCGGTTCGACCTAGGGTTCCATTTGGGAAGTCCAAAGTCAGAACAAATACAGCTCAGGCTGTAAATTATGCTTAACTCTACATCATTTATATGTTTCTTGTGTTTTGGAACTAACCCTGGTTGTAGGAACGAAGGGATGAAGGTTTCTGCTCCCAGGCGCCTCAATGGAATGAGGCGCCCTGCTTGGCTAGGCGCCTGTGTTGAGACAGGTGCCCCATACAAAGGGCAATTCCAGAACAACTGCGAAGCAAGCCTCAAGACTGCAACAGAGGCGCCTGTGTTGAGACAGGCGCCTCAGTTAGCTCAGGCGCCCCAGTTGAAGGGATAAGCGCTGGCCAAGTCTGCGGATTGAGGTTCGCACAGAGAGGGCCACATGTCAGGCACCCCCTTCAACATAGGCGCCCCAACTACGACTATATAAAGGGGTTCACCTCCTTAGCTTCCACAACAATTGCTTTCTACGCATTCATTCAAGCGCTCTGCTTCGACAAGCTCCGTGCTCAAGATTCAAGCGCCAACGACGACCCGCGGCTCCGAATTTCCAACTTCTCCGGTCGTCGGTATAAAATTGTTTCACTACTGTATTTTCTTTTTTCTATATTCGATCTTCAGTTGTAATATTTTACGCAATATAGAATTGTCCGTCGTATACGGTCAAGCACTGTGGGCCTTGGAGTAGGAGCCGACCGCGACTCCGAACCAAGTAAAACAAACGTGTTAGCATTGCCGTGTTTTACTTTCCGCTGCGCAATTATTCTTACGTTTTTCGAAAAAGTTGTCAATCGATATTCACCCCCGTCTCTATCGATTCAATCCGATCCCACATCTTTGACACAGTTCATAGCTCAATGCATTTTTATAAGGTATGAACCACTTCTGCTAACCTTGCCACAGATTTATGGTATAACTTACAGATTTTTTTGATTATACAGTTACAACTAAAGACCTTGAGTCATGGAGATATCATTGATAATACTAAATGTAAGCTGCTTCATTGGAGTATTGATGGAGTTGTTGCAGAAGGCCGAATTGCATCCATAAATCCCAAAGTAAAAGTGCATCACGTTCCTCTTGGTGGAGCTTATTGGAAAGTTTAGATTGATAGAGTGTTTGTGAACAAGCTGGATCTCATTTGACCAAATGATGAAATGTTGTTTCTCGAAGATATAATAGGAAGTACAGTTGCTTGGTTATCTAAGTTCATAGTTTTCTGTGACTGAGTTACTTACTTTAGACTTATAACTAGTTTGTAATTTTTTTTGCTACTCGATTATTTTAGACTTATGACTAGTTGGTAATGGTTTTTGCTAGTAAGTGAAATGTTATTTTGGTAAATTGTGGTGTTGATGATTATTAATGATATTATAAATTTTTTAGTTTTGGATGCTGTTATTTGAGAGATGTGATGTGGTATATTTGTTGTATTATAAAATTGTGTAAGATGTATATATGTGAGATTATAATTATATGAAATATATTAGTATCCGCAGCGCACGAATATATATTGCGGATAGGTAGATCCGCAGCGGTCGACCGCTCGCTACAGATATTTACGGATACACTTATCCGCAGCGCGCAGTCGCTCGCTGTGGATGCAAATATCTACAGCATGCAATCGCTCGCTGCGGATCTACTTATCCGCAGTGTATATTCGTGCGGTATGGATGCACTTATTCGCAGCGCGCGGCCGTGCGCTGTCGAAAAGTTATAACTTTTAACAGCTTGGAGTTGTGCAGCATTCGATGCGCGCTGCGGATGTAACCATTGCACGCTGCCGAAAAGTATTTTTCTTGTAGTGAAGACACGGTGAGATTACATAAATGCAGGAATAACTTTGTGCCAAACAACTATAACTGATACTGTCATGGAGAACCTTATGTATGTGAATCAATTGGGTCTTCTATTAGTTTATCATCTGACACTTTTGTTGTGTCCCTCGAATCATCAACTAATGATATTGCAATACAATCAATGGTTCATGATGCAATGAATGCAGCTAATTATTCCAATATAGATGAAAAACCTACACCTGAATATTAGCAATTATATGAAATGTTAAAGTCTAGTGAAAGAGAATTATAGGAAGGTATTCCATTTGGTCATTCCCAGTTACCAGCTACTGCAAGGTTGTTAAATATGAAAGCAGAACATCTTTTTTTAGAAAGATGTTATGATGAAATATATCAATTAATGTCTGAGTTGCTCCTTGCTGATAACATAATGACTGATAGCTTCTGCAATACAAAGAAATTAGTTAGAGGTTTAGGTTTGCCTGTAGAGAAAATTAATTGTTGTATAAATAACTGCATGATCTATTGGAATGAAAACAATGAATTGAGTGAATGCAAAATCTATAGTCACCCACGTTATAAGCATCGTACTCGTATACCAAGGAAGAAGAAGAAAAATATTACATGGAAAGCCATGTATTATTTTTCGTTAACTGCTAGACTTCAATGCTTGTATGCATCTACCGCTACAGTATATTACATGATGTGACATCATGAGCATGAGAACAAAGCAAGTATTATGTGTCATCCTTATGATTCCTCTGCATGGAAATATCTTGATACTGTATATCCTTCATTTGCAATGGTGTTAAAATACAGAAAGTTTAGGGCCGAAAAAACAAGTTAACCCAAACTTGGGGGGGGGGGCTTATGTGCAAATAGCTAAAATAGGAGGGGGTTTTCGTAAAAGGCCATTTCATTTTAAAAGTTTTTCTTTTCTCCCCTTTGCGGCATATCACGAACCTTTCCTTCTTTCCTCTTCTTCTCCCAAACGTCGAACCTAAGCAATCCTCGCGTTCTCTCCTCTTCCGCGATCGACCCTATCTCTGGAGGTCGACAACTTCTTCCGCCTCTTCCCTTCTTCTCTTCTTCTGTCTTTGTGCGAGGGAGAGGGAGCAGCAGGGGTGGGCTATCGAGGAGCTTGGAGGGTTTCGGAGAAGAGCATTCTTGGATCTAGGGTTTCGTTTCCGGTGATCTCAACTACCCTCGGATCGGAGCAACTGTTTCCGCCGGCCACAATCAAGGTAAGAGATATTGAATTGATTTGATCAGTGTTATTATTTCGGATGGAGGTTTGAGGGTCTGTTTTCTGTGGTTTCGATCCGAGGAGTGTGATTTTGATCTTGATTCGTCTGTTGATCTTGAATTAGGGTTTGGGGTCGAGCCAAGCTCCGAGTAAGAAGAGCTTGTGGTTGTTTTCCTTTGATGGGCTTGTTCTGCATTACCTGAGCAGAGGAGTTCGGGCGCACCATTGAAGGTAAGCTTTATTTCTGTTGGTGATCAACTTTGGATTCTTGAGTGGTATGTGTTTTTGGTTATGCTGTGCTACCGTGAGTTATTGATTCTTGGAGTTGGATCTGTTAGTGGAATTGAAGTGTATGTGTTGAATTCTTGAGAAAGATCCATAGTTATGAGATTATTGTGCTCTTGGAACTATGGTGCTCTGTTCATGATTTTGGATGTGTTGTTGTCTGATAAGCTTTGCTGTGAGCTTTGTGTTGGTGAACTCTGTGGATGATGTTTTTGGTTTAGAACCTGGATCTGATGGTTGCTTGGGTTTTGTTGGTTTGTTTTATGCTTGAAGCTTGGTGGTAGATTTATGCTCTATTTTGGAGCTTAGAGGTTTTCCATTTGACATGATTTCCCTTTCCTGGTTGGGAGAAGTGAGAGGGATATTTTGATTGGGTAGATTTGAGGCAAGTGTTGGATTTGGGTTGCTGATCTTGAGTTTTGGATGATTCCGTTTGTTTTCTTTTCTGTTATGTTCAGAAGGATGGGTAGAATGGTTTTATTCCTTGAGTGGTGAATTTTCTAGGAGTTCCATTATTGTGTTTGTGAATAATTCGGTTTGTATTAGGTTACAAAATTTAAGCAAATTGGAAAGGTTATAGTAATTGATTAGTCTTGATTTAATTTTAATATTTATTTAGTTAAGTATCATGTGTGATTTTAGCTAAATAATTGTCATTCTTGTATGCAGGACGTTGATTGATTTCGTTATCTTGTTGTGGATATTGTTTTTGATGGGAGGTTCTCTAGGTGCACTGATTGTTTCGCTTTGAGGCGTCTGGATTAGTCATAGTTTATATGCTTGATATGATATGTTTGCGATAGGATAATGTATCGTTATATCCCTATTTTTCCTTTTTCTGATATTGTTTATGCTAGACCTGACATGTGATACCTATACTTTTAGGACTTAGGTTATGGTGCATTATCTATAATCCTTGCATATCATGTTGATATAGGTCGACTAGATAGTAGATGTCGTTTGACTAGTGTCATGCATCATCGTGCACTGTGCATCACTGTCGATCAGGGGCCCCTTGTGGGTGAATCAGGTCGACAGTCATACCTGACCTACCCATACGACCACTCATGGGTTAGTGGTTGACGGAGTATGGGTAGTGTGCTCTGTGCTGCTCCACTTATGCACTCATGGGTTAGTGAATCAGAGCGTGGTAGTAGACAGAGTTTCCTCCTTGGGTAGTCCATATACCAGGAGATGAGAGAGAGTGGTCTCTCCCCCATTTATATACATAGGGTAGGGGTAACACTCAGATAGAGATATCCTCCAGAGATGACCTGGGGTAGGGGTGTTACTTCGGCAGGGAGGTAACATTCAGATAGAGATATCCCCCAGATAGGTCATGGAGTAGGGGTGTTACACCGACAGCATCCCGTCTACTCGATCGCTCAGGAGCAGTGATGACAGAGTACTGATGGTAGTCACAGCCCTACGTCGGAGGGTGGCCTCCACTCAGCTTCCTCCCGTACATAGGTGATGATGTCTGACCGACGGCAGGGGTGACCATGTCATTGCACCATGTGCATACGCATGTTTTGCATTTGCCCGTGCTTGCTATACTTGGATGCTGCATATGACTGACATGCACATACAGGAGACCTTTATGCCCTGGTTTTGGCGATCCCGCCACATTGGTATGATATTTTCTATTCCTTCTTCCAATTGTACTTATCATTGCCTGTACATGTGTTATTTCGATAGTCTATTACTACTATTGCTAGCTTAGACTATCTTGCATATTTGTGAGATATCCGCTGAGTACTGTGACTCACCCCATTAGCTTCTTGTTTTTATTTCAGGATGATCGACTAGAGTGCCCGGAAGCTTTTCCCATTTATGTGTGTCGAGACGATTTCCTCGTTGTCCTGTATATGTTTGTGGGTACATGTTAGTACCCTTTTCATTCGTTATTCAGTTGTACTTTCATTGTGGTTCCGCTGCGGTATTTTCGATATGGTTGTACTTTTGTGTGCCATGGAGGCATTTGGTTTCATTATGTTTTGTCGTAAGTTATACCGGTACGCAACTTTTATTGTCGTTTTCGTTTTCATTTATTTCAGACGTTTGTTCCAACACTATCGGTCGTGGTACAATCGGCTGAGATAGTCATAGAGGTTAGGTTTTCTGAGTTGTCCGCCGGGTCGAGGGGGTGACAGTCCGATCAGTATCTGACGGGCAACTCCTCGGGGCGTGACAATTTATTTGGTATTAGAGCGAGGTTCTCGAGATACCTTGTGGTCTTGTGGGTGTTTTCGGATTTTATGTCAGAGACATTTTCTCATTGGACGTGACTTGGACATGACGGCGACAAGACAGCTCCAGGCGACAATCTTACATTCTTCTGCAGGATTTATTGTTGATTCTAGTATTTTAGGCAAGTAATAACGAATGGCGTATCTCTACAAGTATGCCACGTCGCATTGAGTTGACCCCACCCCGTCGACCTGGTGGGCCAGGTCGACCCTCGTGCAGGGCGACGCGAGTGTCTCAGCGAGCGACGGTGACTGGGACAGAGGAGGTTCCCGTGAGACGGACACGGACAGGGTTCCGTGGCCGAGGACGATCTTCTTCCGAGACTCGTGATGATCAGAGGTCTCAGCCCCCTGGATACCATCTCCATTTTTGACTGCAGTGCCGGTAGTACCTTCGTTAGGTCCCATGGCAGCATCAGCCCCAATGGCGCCTTCTGCGGTACCTCCGGATGCTGCGTCTCAGATGATGCAGCAGATGTTACAGACGTTTCATCCACAGGCTGCTCTATCATCCGCTCCACCAGCATCTGCTCCTGTCTAGTCAGAGCCTCAGACAGAATAGCCGACGGATATACAGCCGCCGGGACCGATGTTACCATCCGGAGACTCCGCAGTACCCCTGATAGGCCCTATTGCTACTACTGTTCCGAGCCAATCTTTTCTCTCACTCCCTGCTTTTTGCATACAAACCTTTATTTATTTTAACTCCCTTATATATATTGATTTATCTAATTATCCTCATTTTTTAAATAAAAATGTCTTAAATAAGATATGATTCTCCCTAAATTCAATACTATTTAAAGAGAATCTAGGGGGCGCTTGGTATACATTCGGCAATGAAAATGATAATGGGTTTTGATTGAAGGGTTTATGAGTTTAGTGATAATCTAGTAGGGGATGAGTTATAAAATCAAGGGTATCATATCTATATCTTGATTCTGATTCACGTATACCAAACATCATAAATGGGAATGAAATAAATTTTATTCTCATTCTCGCCTTCTAAACCCGCTTACCAAGTGCCCCCTAGTATATTTTCTATAAATTTGATCACGACTCTTTTTTTAGTCTGACCAATCGATTGGGAACTCATACCAATTGATTGGTTTAGGATAAATCGATTGTGATTGGGCAATCAATTGAGCAACTCTGATAGATTAAGAATCTGATCGGTAATCAATCAACTAGGTTTGTTGCCAGGGAATAAAATTCTCATTTTTTATAGGTACAAAAAGTCTAAAAGTAGATATAATTCTTTCTAAATTCAGTACCATTTAAAAAGAATCTAGTATATATTCCATCAAATTAAATACAACTCTTTTTTTGTCTGACTAATCGGCTTTTTACCAAAGGGCGTACCCAAGAATTGGTATTTACCAAAAGACGTACCATGGTTTCATTTTCACCAAAGGGCGCACAGATTTTAGTAAACTTCCTCTGATACCCATCCGGCTAATTACTG